>MQUG01003366.1:0-18739 GCA_007213375.1 Steinernema feltiae
CGGTGGCTTGCGGGCGATTCTTTCTGTCAACAGAATCTTCGCTGGAATCCCTTCGTCGACGTCACCGGATCTGATGACGGAGATGTGGCAATCGATGTTGCCTCTCAATTTCCCACTTGTGAGTCGGTGACTGGCGCTCGGTGGCGCTCTGCACTTCTCCCTCCGATTCCTTAACTTCCATCGGAATTGTCTCTGGCTGGATCGGCTCTTCATCGTAGTCCAATTCTTCCGCCGTTATCATCGTGAGACCGATCTTGTGCTTATTCTGAAACGAGACGTTTATAGACGCTATATCCGCACTTGCAACGTAAGGCAACACGCGTTCTGCCCGTATCCACTCCCGCTTGCCATCGTTCCTTTCAATTTCCACTGACGTTTTCCGCGCCGAGGTAACCTTGAACGGTCCTTCATTCAGGAACTCTAGTTTCCTGTGTTTCTCACGTGAGACTTTCGACTTCGGCATCTTTCTGATCACTACACTATCTCCAATATTGAAATGATGCGGTCGCGCCCGGACCCTTGCGTCGTAGTATTGTTCATACTCTCCTGCCGCCTTCGACAAATTCGGTTGGGCTTGTTTCTTCACCCATTCCAGGTTTTCGGTAAGCAACAGATGATACGCATCTATGTCGACCGTATATCTGCTATCGGGGAAACGGTCGCCCTCGTCCAGGATCGGCAGTCTTGGTTTCTTCCCAAAAATAATCTCATACGGCGAGAACTTCGTAGCTCTGTGCACCATCACGTTGTGTGCTAGTAACACAAATGGAAGTCTTTGATCCCAATCGAACTGCGATGGTACCGTCTTTCTCAGCATCGAAATGATATCGCGGTTAACTCGTTCCGTGACTCCGTTTCCCATTGGGTGGTAGACCGACGCTGTCGAGTGGGTAATTCCCAACGATTCGCACAAAGCCGTCATCGTAGAATTGCAGAATTCCGAACCGTTATCGGAGTGAATACAGCTCGGAGCTCCGAATCGCGCAATCCAATCTGTAGTTATGGCTTGCATGACCGATGTAGCACTTTTGTCAGGGACTGCACTTGCTACCAGGTACTTGGAGAATTGATCTATCATGACCACTGCATATAGATTTCCTGCGCGACTGGGGCCAAGCTTCAGCACGTCCACACATAGCATTTCCATCGCTGCTGTGGATCGTATCGCATCCAGTGGCGGTCTTTGGTTTCGTCCGACTCTGTTCAGAGTGCATGTGGTACATCGCTGGCAGAAGGATTCGCAACTGCTCCGTAGATTTTTCCAGAAAAATTCTCGGCTGATGATCTCGTAGAGTTTTGCTGCTGACGCGTGCACTCCTGTTGTTCCTTCGTGAAACTCGATAAGGATTTCGTTACGTACTTCAGCCGGAACGACCTTTCGTCTTGCACCGTCCTTCATGACACAGTAGAGGTGATTCTCGTCTGTTGAAAACGATTCGGCGTACGAAAGTGCCTCCTTCGCTTCTTCTGCAGTCTTTGCTGGATCGTTTCCTTCGATTAAGGCGATAATTCGACCATACTCGCTGTCCATCCTCAATTGTTCTTTCCATTGGCCCTTGCTGATCGTTACTGCCAACGCGGTTACTTGAGCTTCTTTGGGTTCCTTCTCTTTCTTCGGCAATGCGCGCGACAACGCGTCCGCCATCACATTCGACTTTCCCGCCAAATACTGCACGTCTAGTTGGAAATGAGGAATCATCTCCGCTATGAAACGCGTTATCCTTTTATTCGACGTTCCCTGTTTCCGGAAGATGCCAACTAGCGGTTGATGGTCTGTTAAGACTTTCACTGGGATGAATTGGATATACTGCTCAAGTTTATCGCAGGCAAACTTTATCGCCAAGGCCTCCAACTCTGTGGGCGAGTATCGACGTTCCGCTTCAGAGCAACGCCTCGACACGTAGTGAATTGGTCGACAATTTCCGTTCTTGTCCGCCTGGCACAGTACTCCACCCAAGCCTTCACCGCTAGCGTCTGTCATGATAACAAACTGACGCTTTTCGTCCTTCTGAGCAGCTTCGTAATCTGGGAAAGCGAGCGTGACTTCCTCACTCCGGGCACCAATAGAATTATCCGGTGGTCTACTACGAAGACCCCTACACACACGACAACAGTCACTCTCGACTGGCACCTACGATACGACACAAAACACAAGATAACAATAAACACTTTATCTCGACCTCCGGTCGGGCACACCACACGAGAGTAGGCAATGAACAACTACTGAACTCGCGCTTGCGCGCACATCAATAATAATAGACAACACTTCCACGTGGACGACTCGTTGACACGTGGCAGTCCACAGGCACGTCGTGGCGGGACCAATCCTACAAATACAGAAACAGCGAAAAAAAATCAAGTAAAATTTGTTTATGTAATATCCTTTTTTTTTGGCAAATCTCATGTTTAAACTTTTGTCGTTGAACGTTGACGTTGAAACACGTTGAAACCACAATTCCTCAAAAAACTATGTGTTTCTTTTTTGCTGCTTTTCATATGCTTTAAATCTGACAATGAGCTCCATCAGGCGTTGCTTGACACAATCAAAAAAGTGCAGTTTCTTTTGTGCGTGTACCAGGTCATATGAATCGAAAAACATCGAAAACGTACGATTTGATTGAAATAAGAGTGTACCTTCATTTTGATTGTTTGACTGTCGTAAACCAAAAGGTCGCAATTATCCCACAAAACGCGTGAGAACATTGGTCGACTTAGAAATGAGGTCAATCGAAAAGGAATTTTTAAATTCGTTATTTCTGATTTAAGATTATGGTATAACTAAAAACGATTGAATTCTTAATTTTTACTTTCTGCAAAACATTGTTCTTTTGTAGCTAACAAGGGAACCTCGCGGACAGTCCACGGCCGATTGAAATGAAATTATGCAGGCTGATAGATCACGTTGAGACTAAGAAAGCGCCCGAATATCTCGGGCTGATACGGGATTTTCAAAGAGTTTTGATCTAATTAAGAAACAACAGCATTGATCAGTGATAATACCTCGTTGCTTCGCCTTACTTATAAGCGCTCTGTAGTTGAAAGGTAAGGTCTCTTATTTTAAACATTTTTAAATACATTTCCCATAGTTAAATAGCTTCGTAGACGTAAGAAAATCGCGAGAGTCAATGATAAAAAACAATTCTCAGCGCGGTCCGAAGAAGTGACGTCAAATCGCCCCGACTGAAGATCGTCCTGACAAACGCATCATCAAGATCAGCCAATCTCGACCACTAAAAAGGTGGAGATTGGCTGAGATCAAAGGCGAGCTTGAGAGGAAGAGCGCATCAATCGACCACTCGACGCTCCGAAGCGAAGACGACCATTGAAAATCCACAGAAGGAGACCGACATCATCGACTTCAATCGAACTACATATTATTGTGTGCTAATTATTAAGTAAAGATCTGTAAATGACAAATATGTATGAGAGACTGTATGATTGTAAGAACTGTAAGAATGTATGATTAAATGGAACATTGTAACGCAAAAAATAAACATTTTGAGTTTTTCAGGAACTGCGACATTACAAATCGTTCAGAGTTTGTATTTACTCCGTAAGGAGCGTGGAAATGTGGTTCTTTCACCGTGCACGTACAAAAATTTTGATTTTGATTTGATTTTGATTCAAAATTATGAGCCCCAAGTTCCACGCCAAGGACAAATGTTTGCAGATATTTTTTGCAAAAAAAAATTAAAAACAAAAATCAAATATTTTGTGATTGTGCTTTCAAGATCTTATTCCAAGATTTATAAACATAGTACGTGGTTTACAGAACAAGCAACCATAAATAAATTGCTTATGTAATGTCCTTCTTTTTGGCACATCTCATGTTTAAACTTTTGTCTGTTCACGTTGAAACCACAATTCCTCAAAAAACGATTCTTTTTCACTGCCTTAAATATGGGCTCCATCATTGAGTCGCTGCTTGACACGCTCGAAATTATGCTAATCACCTGCAAATACCGTATTTATGAACAGCAACCAAAAAACAAACAGATCTTCAGAGAATTGTGAAGTTTACGATTTGATTGAAATAAGAGTGTATTGAAATCATTTACAACAAATTCAAATTTTAAAATATTGGAACTAATGACAAGTCGACAACAGTTCAAAGCAGTTGAACGGGGTCAAGCATGAACCAATGACGCAACTATCAGTTATGCCGGGAATTTTGTGCCCACTCCACTCGCTCAAAATTCTCTAGACAAACCTAGCGACAGCGCCTAGGCCAAAGCCTAATGTAGTTACGATTTGGTTAGTCAAGAACGAAGCTTAACAGCATTGTTCAAAACTTGAAAAGAAATTAAACGACGTATATCGACGCACAAAGCGTCAACCGTTTCCGTTCAAAAATATTTTTAAATCTGAATGTCAACGACTGATTTTGAAGAAAAAATCTTGAATTTGTCGAAAACTAAAACCACGCCTTTGGCGATGTTCAGTTTGTTCATCACCAGGACAAAAATG
The DNA here is from genome assembly GCA_007213375.1 of Steinernema feltiae. Lineage (NCBI taxonomy): Eukaryota > Metazoa > Nematoda > Chromadorea > Rhabditida > Steinernematidae > Steinernema > Steinernema feltiae. Next base: position 4,468 of record MQUG01003366.1, read on the forward strand.
TTTTAAAAATAAAAGGCGAGTAATTCATTAAAAGCGTGTCATTCTAAAATAGATTTACAATTTTCTTGAAGGACAACAAAATTGAAGATAAAAGAAGCAATTATAGTTTCGAGAACAAGTTTAATTAATTGGGCATTCAGAACGCTAAGCGTTGTAAAGCTGAAGTCCAAAAATTCTGTGTAAAGTGTAAAGTCCAAAAAATAAAAGAAATTTAGGAAATACAGAAGAAATTTATTTTTGAGGTACTTAAATTTTAAATTTCATTAATGTGGTAGACTGGTTCTTATTTCTATTAAGCAGGGATGAAAACAAATAGCAAAAAAAATGACTTTTCTTAACAGAAGCTTTTAGCTTTTTAGAAAAACAATATCTAGGAGTGGTTTGGGGATTTGGGCAACTGAGCGTCATTTTCTTCATCATTTTCTCTTCTTCATTTTCTTCGACAAACATTTCAAATTCGATGTTTAAATTCAAATGCAAAAAAAATTTAAAAATGGATTTACAATTTTCCTGAAGGACAACAAATAAAAAAGCTATATAATTTCAAACAATAAGATGATTTGAAGTATAATTGAATATTTGTGTGAAAACCATTAAATAACAATTAATTTTGCCCTTCAAGTTTTTGTAAAATAATGGTACTAGCGTACTGCAAGGCACAATCATGGTGAACTGAACTGTTTTTCCGTAAACCGGCTGGTGGCTTAAACCGAAACCGGAAACCAAAAATAAAATAAAACATTTGATGCAAACGTTTGATTCAAAAGGTGCGTGCTCTAAAAACCCTATCAAATCAGCCAGGGACAACAATATAGTAGGTTGTAATTGTAGAAGTCTAGGGGATGTATGCTAATAAGAAAAAGAGTAATTCGGAGATAAAGAAAACCTGTCGGCAGCAAAAATGTAAAATAAGAAATTTTAGAGAAATTGTGTAAATACCAAAAATGCGATTAGTTTAATTATTTCAGATTTGCTAATATTTTGATTTCATTGTCGCTCAAAAAAATGTTTTTGTTTACTGGTTTTTTACTAATATTTTCCAAAAATGATTGGTAGACGATACAAAAATTTTCGGGGTGCATATGCATAGCGCTATTAGCTCACAACGTTTCAGAAGCGTAGTCCGCTGATAGAAGCGTAAGCTGCTTATATTACGTGTTACGTCCAATTCGGAGAAAGAAAAGCTGAGAGTTCAGATTCTTTCGGAGAACCAATACATATTAACATTCCCGACTACAAAAATAGCTGGCTGCATTATATGTATGAAGATGAAACTAGGTGCCTAGACCAGTAGGCAATATAGACAACATGTACATTGCTGCGTAAGGCAAAAATTATAAACTCGATGATTGTGCAGCCGAAGATTGAACAAACAACCGACGTAGCATCGCAGTTCATCTTCAAAATAAAAATTTGAAAATTAAATTGATATTCAGTAACCTATTACGATTGCGTAGTCAGAGCGCGCTAAAGGCCGCTGTGACGATGCTCGTCGCCAAAAATGATAGTGGCCTTTTTTCTTGCGTATATGCCATTTTAAATACTTGCGAATGAGGTTGGACCTACAGTAGAGGTGAGGTGGAAGCAAAAGCGAAGCAATGGTTTCAAAAAAAAGAAAAACGCAACGCATTCCGTACCCCTGGTTCATTTACCAATTTAGATGTATTTTTAAAATGTGATTCACTTCTGCTCTGCGTCGTTTCGTTCATGATTATCAGTCGTTTCAATATTCTATTGAACTATTTGCGAACGTCGTTTGTCATTGGTAAAGATCGCAGCTCTCAAAAAACCGTTTTTCGTTTGTTATATTTCACTCTTACCAGGCGTGCATACGAGTTTTCCTCGTGGTTCAAAATGTCATTCATGTTAGATCCAACGCTTTACCAATTTGGAATATCTGCTTTGTGGAATTCCCACATTGTGAACAAAAAAAATTCACTCTGCACATACTAGGTTTCTGTGTTTCAAAAAAAAATTGTTTATTCTAGGTCCTAAGAATTACCCTTTAACAATTATCATAACTTGAATATCTTGAATATCTATGTGGAATACCCAGATTGTAAACAAAAGTTGACGCTCCTTCGTAGATGCTTGATTTTATTGAACAACTACGTTTGTGGTCTGATCGGTTAGATTCGACGATAATTTGGCTAAAAAAAATCGTCCAAGAACGAAAGATTAAAGCAACTAAAAAAGCATGTGGAATGGTTAATTTAAGCGCAAAATTTGATTTGTTGATTTTAAATTTTCTATGTGCTACAAGAATTGGTACAGACTATGTATGCCAACAAAAATTCATTAGTTTTTGATGTTTAAATTTGCTTAAACAAGCGAATCAATGGCAAAAAAAGTTGCATTTGTCGAGTGTAGAGAACTGAAGAATTTCTCTATATCTACATATACGTCTTCTGTTCACGCAGGTTATTGATACCCACAAACAAAAAAACGGTCGCGTGGGTGGTCGCGCGAGAGAGTCAGACGATCAGAGAGCGATTTTGTCTGTCAATTGCCTTTTTGTCGGTGTTGCACCTTATTTTGAAGATCAGAGCGCAGGGAAGTTGATTCTACTCGTTATAGCTGCATGCGCTTATTGTTAGTTTCTGAAACGCTGTAGAACATCTCACATACATGTGTCCAAGCAGATGCAATCAAAATTCTCACATAAAAATGGAAAAAATTTGAAGTTCGGTTTTTGATATTAATTGAAATTTCAATGTGTTTCGTGCTCAAAAAAATGAAGAAAAAATCTCGATCGACTGCAAACTTTGTGGTAAAAATCAATTTGACAGGCAAAAAATTAGGCAAATAATATAAGACAGTCCAAAGAAATTGCAACTGTTTTCGGAGATTTTCGCGAAGCGAGATGTCACTCACAAGGCTTCCGCTTAACTTACCAGTTTTCCATACAACTCTCAACGGCCTAATCCTAACCTCTAATATAATTTACAGTTACGACAAAAAATACATTCTACATATACATTCTACATACACTGAATATCGTTGATTACATGGTTTTATAAACATGAGCGCGTTTGCTGATGGTACCGATAAAGCTCAAAATCCGGCAAACGTACGTATAAAATTGGCACATAAGCTTTATCGGCAGCCCAAGCGAGCGAGAAGCACAGGCGCAGGCTGATGACCAAGCAAACCAAGTTACACCTCAATTGGAGCCTTCGGCGCCGACTTATAACGCCCCGAATTTAGACAACAATGTAGCCTACTTAATACATAATAGTCGCGTAGTGGGAAAGGGCAAACAGACAAAAAATAAATAATGTACAAGTTGAAAGCTGGATTTTATAGTATCCTCGCGATCTTGATTTCTGCACGTGTTAAGATCGATGCTAATTGACTTGTTAACGTTTAATGCATCCATGCATATCCAATCTATGAACAAAAAAAATATTCCGTAATAGCACAAAAGAAAAAGAAAAAAATTGGTTAAAAATTTCTTGTAATTCACAAATAGTGACTGAAATTGAATGAAAATTATTATATCAAAATGTAGTGAAATTTGCTTTTTAAATTGAGTGAAAACAAACAGCGCAACAATGATTTGCAGCCCCGGAATTTGAAAATTTAAGGAGTTTCGTCGCGTGATCATCAAAAATTTGTATTTAATTTGTGTTATCAAAAAATCAAAAATCTTTTTCTTTTGAATTTTGGATTTCGATTTAGTGGCATGATCCTCACGATCTTGTTCCACTTCAAATCCAGATTATTGATTTCTGTGCCTGTCAACCAACAATTTAGAAAGCTAAAAAGCTACGTTTAAAAAATCGCGGCAATTTGTTTGTTTGAGATGGTGGAATTCAAAAAAGAAATGATCAGATGCTTGTGAGTATCTAATCCAATTGAAATACTGAAAACGCTGCAAGAATTCCACATTACAAAAAAATATTTATAGAATAACTTTAAAATCTACAGATGTGTACCTTGACTAACAATTTATTTCGCAAAAATTTATCGTTTGCGCAAGAAAGCAATGTTCCGCCCCTCCCCCTTTTCGCCTACTCGCATTCTACTTTTGTGTGAAATGTGAGCGATTTGAAAATTATAACAAATTTTGAGATTAGAATTGTAATGTTCGTTTAGTGCGCTCTTTTGTTATTTGAAAAAATCAGCGTCTTCAGCTTCAAAAATTAAAAAAGTTTTCTTGATTTTCGTTTTTCTCGGAAACCTAACGTAATTAATTGTGTAAAGCACTAAAACATTGAGAGTCAATTTCAAAAAATGCAATGATTTTTGGGCTGCTTGATGACTAAAAAATGTTAATTTGAATGGAACTGTTTTTTGTAAGGCTCTTTGGAAAATTACTTTGGTCAGTTGTTCTTGGAGAAATCGAACGAAATAATTGTTCTGCATGACTTCAATAACAAACAATTCAAAAACTCATTTATCATGATTATTAGACCAATAATTACTGCTTTGCGTGTTTTGTAAAGCTGTTTGAAATATGATGAAACGTTCCAAAAATTGTTATCATTAAACTGTTTGATTAGTTGTTTGCCAAATATCAAAAGAGCCACCGCTGCTCAGTGGTAGTGGTTCAAACAGTCACTCATCCGATGACCGGTCGGAATTGCCAGCATGCGCGTTCGAAACTCTGGTGGTTCTCAAAACACCCCGGTTCTATCAGTCAATCAATCTCTAAAAAGAAGACCAAAATCATAGCGCTTTCATCCTACCTATAGAACCAGTTTTATTTGCATTTTTAGGGCAATAAATCATCACAATCAAATGTTTGTTATACGATTTGTACTTTTTTTGTTGTCATAATTAAAGTAATAAAACAAAATAGAGAGGGATTGATTACCACCCGAGAGGTCAGGGATCGAATTCTACAGGGAAATTCATTTTTTAGTGCAAAACAAATTGTCACTTGAAGTAGAAATCGCTGACGACAGCAAAATGGTCCGAAGGATAGTCGTTCTCTTTGTGATACGGTATCGGATTGAGGTGCAAGGTCATCGTAATCATCGTCCAAAAAATATCTAAAAATCTAAAATCTAAAAAAGCAGCGCCTTTTACGACGGAAACGCGTTAAAGAGACCGCAAACGGATCCCAAAAATCAGAAAACAAAAACCAACAAAGAACGTCGGAAAAATGTATTTATTATCAATGACAAGAACTGGCACCGGGAAAACTTTCCTTTTAAAAATAGTAAATTAGATTTTGTAAAACAGTGGAACAGGGCAAAAAATGGTAAATTCAATCGTTGCACCGGAACCGAAAAATGAACACAAAAGGCCCTCATAGTTATAGAATATTCATCTGGACGTTAAAAACTTTTTTTTGTGTGTACTGTAAAAACCGCTATGAAGTCATCGTATGACGAAAAATTAGGTACTGACTGTAGAAGCAAAATTAATGCCTACAATTAAAATTAAACTTCAGCAGAAATAGAAATGACCTGCGAACAGCAAAAATTTAATTTAAGCTTTTATAGTTTCTAGAGCACAAGTTTAGTTATTTGGGCATTCAGAATTGAGAACGTTAAAAAGCGACGTTGTAAAAAATCTCGGTGATTTGTTGGTCTGCGAGCAGGGAGGGATACAAAAATTTAAAGAAATTGAGAATTTGAGAAGAAATTGATTTTTAACAGTTTGTCAGTTCTTTTGCGCAAAAGTTCAGATCATTTAGATCATTTTTAGATTGCCCTTTCCCAAGGTGTTAGGCTAGTTCATATTTCCATTTTACAGGTGTCAACAAGTCAACATAAACAGTATTTTGGAGACACACGAGCCCTGCCGGCAGTTAATGTAAAATAAGTAATTTTAGAGCTATTTTAGCTCAAACAAATTTCAAAAAAAAAATTTTTTTTTGTAAAAACCGCTATGACGTCATCGTATAAAGAAAAATTAGGTTCTGACTTTAGAAGCAAAATTAATTCCTACAATTAAAATTAAACTTCAGCAGAAATAGAAATGACCTGCGAAAAGCAAAAATTTAAATTAAGCTTTTATAGTTTCTAGAGCACAAGTTTAGTTATTCAGTCAGTAAGTTTAATCACAAAGGCGTTCAGAATTCAAAACGCTAAAAGCCACGTTGTAAAAAAATTGCGGAGATTTGTTGGTCTCAGAGCAGAGATACAAAAAATTGGAAAAATTGATTTGTTTAGAGTTTGTTAGTTTTTTTGCGCAAAAATTCAGATCATTTTTATGATTTTATATGTGAAAAAAAAAAACAAATATTCAAATAAATATTTGCTTTTCTTCTGAAAAACAACAAATCAAAAAACCTATATAATTTCCAAAAATAAAATTGATTTGAAGTATATAGGCAAACAAACTAGGTTAAGATTCCTGCTGAGTCGTTTACTACTGTAGAAATAACTTATAATTTATAAAATTGATTTGAAGTATAATTGAATATTTGTGTGAAAAGCTAGAAGGAAATTTTTGTAAAATAATGTTGTGAGGTACTGTAAGCGACAACGCGGTGTGCGGTGAATGCGGTAAACGGCACTTTGAGATTGCATGAAGGTGAAGTGCTTCGTGCGGCTAGTCTTTATTACTACTGTAGAAACAACAGACAACTCAAATGACAAAAATCAAACACTCGTCTAACGGTGAGTGCTTGGAAACAGATAACACCAATACGTCCCACTACAGTACACTCCGATCCGTCGATCAGTTGCTATTAAGTTTCTCGTTTCATCTGCTAATCTCCATACCGATTGAGCAAAGAAATGACTTGGTCTTCGATTGCCACAGGCTTTCTTCGCTCTTCGACTGTTCCAAACGCAGTAATTGGGCTCTTGAACTACGAGCTACGATTCAAAGGTTTCAAAGACAAAACGAAAGGAATCAATGTCGTGCTCGTTGCGGTTCAACTGGATACACAGAATCTGTTCTTTCAGAGCTGCTCGTGAGCGCTCGCATTGACTCAACGCGCGACATAATCGCAGATCAGCGATGATTGAGCGCGATTGATGCGCCAGGGAGCGAAGAATGGCAGCCGCATTCTTCGGTTCAGCTCTGATTTCCAATGTACTGAGGCCATATTTCCCTGCAAGGTCACTGTTTGCACTCGGCACCGTATTAATAACAAAGTGCTCAAAGTTGAATTCTAAGAACGCGTTGAGAAGTCCGGCAAGGTCCCGGTCGTCTGTGGTGGCTCTGTGCACATAGAGTTAATGTCTTGCTAATTCGTGCTTCCTTTTCAGGTCAATCAGCTCCGAAAGAGTGAAATCTGCGTGAGAAGAAACGGTCGCTCCAGTTTTAAGCACTTTGAGGAGCAGCCGGTATACCGCCGGATTTTTTCGGAATTCTTCTCTTCCGATAGTGCTAACCTTTACTATTCATCAGAAGAGTCTTTTCTGACTTGATTCAGTTGAAGCATTCATTCATGATTTCTGTTTAAACCATGCAGAGAAGTTGTCAAAAAACGGTTGTCAAAATTGAGGGTCCCGACACGATTTGCCAGAAGTGAAGCGGTCGAAAAAAGAGGCGGTAGCAAGCTAAGGTCATGTTGAAGGTTACTCTACTCTAAAAGCTGCCAAACAAATTGCTTCTTAGTCTAAACCGACTTCTGAAACCGAAAACCGACTTCTGACGACCAATTGCATTAGCCTACGAACAGGATTTCCAAGTTTTCATCGAACGTCCATAAGTCGGGACTTGTCGCGAATTTCGCAAATCCATGGATGAGTTTTTCAAGTTTTTTCTAGCCAAGACCAAGTCGAAATCCAATCCGCTTGGTGAAATCCCACATTGTGAACAAAAAAACGTAAACCATGTAGGAATGAAATTTTAAATAAAATTTTAAAAAGCACAAACCAGAAGGATTTGTTTACACAACCAAAGTGCAAAAATTTAACTTTTAAAATTTTGTTTTTTGTTAATTTTGTTAATTCGACCGCTGCAAAAATGTTAATTTTATAATTAGCGGCCTATTCACCTATTCAAAATTTTTGGTTTTTGCACCGCAAAAAATTTAAAAATTTTAAAAGTTAAAGGACTGCTCCATTTATTACTGAGCGCTGCTTCTGCAAAAAAAAGCATTTGGCCTAAACGGAAGTATTTCAGCTTTTGGCAGCTCCTGCTACCATCAACGGGAGTCTCTTTGACTTTCTTCCCTGTGATGATGCAAGTGAACGGGATCTTAATTGTCCGCATCAGTGATTTGCAAAAATTTATCAATTATTCGAATAAGTTAGTTATCTATCAGGATCAGGAGTCAAGACAAACCCAAGACATTGTAATGCAGTCAAAAACTCTCATTGATTAATCATTGATTAAAATCACGGTAGGATAACAAAAATTGCAAGAGAGTGAATAAAATTAATTTCGTTTAATTAATTGGCTTTTAAACAATTAATGTCGGTTTAGAACGATAGTTGTTCGGAGTAACATAAGAACAAAAAAAACAAGGAAAAAATTTCACAAATTATGATTTACAATGAATGAAACTTTTAAAAAAATGTAGTGAAATTTAAAAATTAGTGAAAAAACAGCGCAAAATTTAACCAAGTAAACCAACTTAAAAAATTGATCTTAAAAACTTTAAAGAGACCGGGAACAGATTCCAAATATTAAAAAAAACAAAAAATGTTTTCATGTTCACAAAACGTTCCGCTTAATCCCTCGAACAGGATCGAGAATTAACCCCACAATGTTGATTAACAATTTAGTTTACTTTGCGTCGAAGCAACGAAAAAGAAAATAAAACGTAATTTAAATTGATTTAAATTGGCAAAAATTTCCCAAAATATAATTTAATTTCTTTTAAAAATTCGATTTATACGCATGAACAACAGCTCAAAAATTTTTTAAAAAATTTTAGATCCAAATTTTTAGCTTTTTAGCGATAAAAGCTCCAAATTTTTCAGAAACGTGATATTTTCGGCCATTAAGTTTATTAGCATTAATCAAACATGTTCACAACAATAAATAAAACAAAAACATAAATAAAAGATGAAGAGAACCTGCTCCTCAATTCAAGGCGCATCCTTGTCTCCATCTTCACAACCGGTCCCGGTATCAACGTCGGTACGGACATCCTCCTTGTTGGTGCTTGCTGATGATGGGCTTAACGGCGCTTTCGAGATCATCCTTCTTCTGGTTCAGTTCTTCAATGGAAGCTTCGCGGTTCGCTTCAAGCCACGAAATGGCCTCATCGACAGCTTCTTCACTCGTCTTCTTCTCATCTTCACCAAGCTTGCCTCCGAGCTGGTCCTTGTCGCCAAGTTGGTTCTTGAGGCTGTACGCATACGATTCAAGCCCATTGCGAGCTTCAACGTGATCCTTAACTTTGTTGTCGTCCTCGGCAAACTTCTCGGCATCGTTGATCATTCGTTCAATATCTTCAGGAGACAAACGGTTGTGGTCGTTGGTGATGGTAATCTCGTTCTTGTTTCCAGAGCCCTTGTCCTCGGCGGTCACGTGGAGGATACCGTTAGTGTCGATTTCAAAGGTGACCTCAATCTTGGGAACACCGCGTGGAGCTGGAGGGATGCCAGTGAGGTCAAAACTGCCGAGAAGATGGTTGTCCTTGGTCATCGGGCGCTCACCTTCAAAGACCTGCAATGGAGGTCGTTGGAATTAAAACTTGAAATCAACGACCAAACCTGAATGGTAACGGAAGGCTGGTTATCGGCGGCAGTGGAGAACACTTGTGACTTTTTGGTGGGGATGACAGTATTGCGCGTGATGAGCTTGGCCATAACTCCACCGACCGTTGCGATTCCCATGGTAAGTGGATTGACGTCAAGAAGAACAATACCACCAGTGTTTTCTTCTCCAGAGATAATTCCGGCCTGGACGGCGGCACCATACGCGACAGCTTCATCAGGGTTGATTCCACGAGAAGGCTCCTTTCCGTTGAAGAACTCTTTGAGGAGCTGCTCGACCTTGGGAATACGAGTGGAACCACCGACGAGTACAATTTCGTGGACTTCATCATTTTTGAGGTCAGCATCTTCCAAGACCTGCTGTACAGGCTTCATGGTAGCTCGGAAGAGATCCATGTTCAGTTCTTCGAACTTGGCACGGGTGAGTGTCTCAGAGAAGTCTTCACCATCGTACAGCGATTCAACTTCAACACGGACTTGATGTTGGATAGAGAGAGAGCGCTTAGCCTTTTCGACTTCGCGGCGGAGCTTCTGAACAGCACGATTGTCTTTGCGAATGTCCTTTCCAGTCTTTTTCTTGTACAGCTTGATGAAGTATTCCATGACGCGCTGGTCGAAATCTTCTCCTCCCAGGTGAGTGTCACCATTTGTTGCAAGCACTTCGAAGACGCCGTTGTCGATGGCGAGAAGGGAGACATCGAAAGTGCCACCTCCCAAATCAAAGACAAGAATGTTGCGCTCTCCTAGAACTCTCCTAGATTATTTTCATCCCGCAGTAATAGGCATTTTACCTTCTTTCTTATCAAGGCCGTAGGCAATAGCGGCGGCAGTAGGTTCGTTGATGATACGTACTACATTCAATCCAGCGATAACGCCGGCATCCTTGGTGGCTTGACGTTGAGCATCGTTGAAGTAGGCCGGGACAGTGACGACGGCGTGCTTGACTTCTTGTCCGAGGTACGATTCGGCGATTTCCTTCATCTTTCCAAGAACCATGGCAGAGATTTCTTCGGGAGCAAACTCCTTCTTCTTGTTTCCAACGGTGAGCTGAACGTGGGGCTTGTTGGACTTGTCGAGAACCTAAAATCCAATTAATCAGAATTGTCCACGCCGACATGTCGTTTACCGTGAAAGGCCAGAGCTTGATGTCATCTTGAACGAGCTTCTCGGAGAATTCGCGACCGAGCAAACGCTTCGCATCGAAGACAGTGTTCTCAGGGTTGGTGGTCAGCTGGTTCTTCGCCGCATCACCGATGAGTCGTTCACCAGATTCGCCAGTGAACGCAACGTACGAAGGCGTGATTCGGTTACCCTGGTCATTGGCAATAATTTCGACTCGTCCATTCTTGAAGACACCGACGCAACTGTACGTTGTACCAAGATCGATTCCAATGATCGTCCCGTACTTGTTCTCCTTTTTCCCGCCTTCATTTTCATCGGAGTAAACCGACGAGATGGCTACGAGGGCCAGAAAGCCAAGGGCAAAAATTGCCTTCATCTGGAATTTGCATAGATTCAGTCAAACTCACGCAGCGTCAAACGAAATCAACAACGCGAATGGAGCAAGCAAATCAATCAGTTGCACGAAATACGAGACGGCGAATGACGAGACAAAAGCTCCGCGTGAAACAGGGAGAGCGCGACGAGAGAAACCGCGAGAATGGCAAGAACGAGAGCAACCGCCGCCGGCGCGGAAACGAAAGCGACTGACGGACGAGAGCGACTCGAGAAGACACCGCGGTTAGGCGGAAAGTTCTAGAAACTCGTGAAAAGCCAAGTTGTCACGCGCTGTCTGCATTTTTGAATTTAAAAATCACACAGTAAAGCTCAAAAGATCAGTTTGCTTCTTTGTGTGGTGGAATATTGCAGCGACAGGAATTTAACTTCTACTTCGGGATGTTCCTTTTGTGCGAGCACTAGTTACGAATTCTGAACGCAGCGGCATCTTTCTGGTAGCGCGTACAGCGAGCGACGCATCACAAAACAGCTCGTGGGGAAGATTCCGCGCAGATTCAATTCAGCGTCAATTCCGAAAATCAAACACGGTCACAATAACTTTGTTCACAAGCACGCCGTTGCGAGACTAAAAGTATTGACAGTGGGAATTTCAAAAAATGGGTTACCGCGAGCAGGAGATAAAAAAAGAGTGATTGCGAGGTCAGCTTCTTCGAATCGATCGACTCGAGGTCCTCATTGGTGAAAGCGAACCACTTGGAACTCTCAATTGGGAGGTCGAATCCCGGAATTAGCTGTCGAAGTGCAAAATTTCCTTGACCAAAGGGAAGGTCCAGAATGCTCGTCGAGCTCTTTGAACTGCGCTGACCCATAATAGAGATAAACCGAACTGAAACGAAAAGAAGCGATGAAATTGAGATTAGAGGAAGCGAGAAATGAGTTTGGACTCATTCGGTTCAGAGGAAGGACCAAAAGCCCAAAAAAAAAATGGGATGACCACAACGCTGACTCCTCAATTGCGAGAGACGCGTCAGTTCGTGATCTTTGCAATTCGATCTTCTTCATTTTGCGCTTTTTTGCTGCGACTCTGTTCTTCTGCAAGGCTTCACGCTGCAAAGCGACGAATTGCACGTCGTCCAGAAGTTTGCATCACTCACGGCTGGAAAACGGCGTTTCACGCTTGTTGCGCAGTGATTTATTAGCTCTTGTCGTGATTTTAAACTCGCTTTTTGTACTTTCACCTCTGTTTACGTTTCATTTCAGTTTGCGGAGAACTACTGCCCGTCCCAGGACATCTGCTTCGTAGGGACGATGAGCGCATCCTACTACCAATGGATCCTCCTCTTCCTCATCTTATTCCAAGCCGCTTGCTTCCGCGTCTCTACTGTGGAACTTGACTCGTTCTGAACGATGTTAGGTAAGCTCCGAATCCGTCCTCTCTCGCTACGAAAGCACTCCTCCAGGCACCCGAATGCGAGAACACGCGATGGATCCTTCGATCATCGACGAAAGCGTCCATGTGAAGAGCGTTGAACTCGGCGCTCGTTATCTGGAGAGCGCGCTACGTTTTCACCGTCCTCTGCAGCTCCGAAACGTCATAATCCACGAAACGGTCAGTTGTGCGCGCGGGAAATAAATATTCCGTTTGTGTGCGCAGTTGACGGGGTGCAACGCACGGGGGACCGCTCGTCTGTGCAGTTAGAATCCGCGTAGCGAGCACTGGAGCGGAGGGAAACATGTGGTGCTCCAAAGTTCACTCGAGATCAACCGTTCGTTGTGAACTAAACAAGCTTCCAGACATTTGCGATTCGCACGTAACGCTTCATCTTCCACGTCATCCGCTCGATTCAGACGCGAGTGCAACGTGGAAATCACGTTTGCAGACGTCTGCAATCGTCTTCAAAAGCGGCGTTTCCGGTCAGTCGACGTCTTCTCCGTTTCAGTTGAGGCCGCTACGATGATGAAGCTCGTCCAGTTCCTGATGATCATCGCTTTGCAGAGCTGCGCACTCGGTGTGGTTTACAGTGAGCGTTTTTTCTCTGTTCATCTTCCTTCAATTCGTGCATTTCAGTGAAGCCCTGCGATGTATCATGGTTCAGCGAAAGCTACGTCGTTGTCCTAAGCAAGTTCGGCTTCCTTTGGGTGGACGGCAGCAAGTACGAAACTCTCGCAGCGCTGAATACAGATATCGACCGGAGGCTCCGTGACGACACGATGGCCAACACCTATATGTATCGTGAGGATTCCGCCATGATGTTCGCCATGGAAAATTATGAAGGCGTGCTTTTTGCGGGGTTGATTCCAGGACCGCAGGATGCCGTTTTCCGCTTTGGGACCTTCAAATGGGATGGTTTCAAGTAAGTTTTTATTGTTGGTGTTTATTTATTGTACAATCGGTTTCTTGACAGGAACGTCAAACAGTACGCCATTTTTCACAGCTACGCGAACATTCAGCCGTTCGAGATGGGCTACGAAGGTACAGAGTCTTATTGGGGCTCTCACAAATTGAGTGAAGCGAAGAAAGGAGAGGTGCTGACAGAAGGATTCTTCATTTGTGACATCACCACTATGAAATTCAATGGATCCTTCCTTTCTTTTGACGACAACCGGTTAATACACCATCCAAATCCGTATGATGCTTTCGATCCTGCTAACATGTGGATATATCGTAACCCTCAAAAAGGAACGGAGAGATGCCGAGAAGTGAGTTTTTTTTCTGTTTTGTATTAACACATTTATCTTGTTTCAGATGCCAAAACCAGCGGTTCAGGCCGTCAATCAGATCGAGCCTGGGAAGTTCAAACTTTATGCCCATTTGGATGAAACGTGAGTTTGAAGTCGAATTTCATTCTTAATCTCCGTTTGCAGGGACGGGGAACGCTATTACTACCACGTTTTGACTCGACTGTACGACCCGCTGTTGTATCCGCTTAGTGAAACTTTGAACATTACTGAAGCCGACTCGTGCTACATCCGAAAATTTGCGACGACACAATCCGGGCCAATCGAATGCCCTCGAATGCTGCTTATTCCAAAGCACAATCTCACCGATGGAGTGTAAGGTGACGATTTTTCTGTTCAGTTGTTCATTTGAAGCCGTTTAGACAGAAGATACCGAAACCTATTTTCACAGCAACGACTACGACCTCGACAACGACTGCAACGACGACAACAACCGCGGAAAACACTCCGGATCCTGATATTCCTCTGAAACGCTCTGTCATCAACACCAGGGATTC
>MQUG01003368.1:0-56799 GCA_007213375.1 Steinernema feltiae
AGCTTGCCCGGGCCGCTGTGAATCTGATCACCCGCGCACGGAATGGCGAGTCGGTCGAGGACGCGATTCTGAAGAAATTCGTGCGGTCACTTGAAGATCTGGAAGTGACGCTCGCCGGCGAACCCTCTAAGCACGCTCGCTTTGTATGTTGACTACTTTGAGTGGAGATTCCTCGAGGCTACGAATGTCTTCTACCGTGAAGAGGCGAACGCGATCATGCAGGAGGGAGATGTTGTGAAATTCACGATCAACGCGGAGAAGAGATTTCACGAGGAGGAAGATCGCGTCCGTCGATGCCTGAGCGCGTTCTCTGCACCGCGAATCGCCTACATACTAGAAGAGGTCTTTGTTTGGAACCATTTGCTGAGGATGAACGAAGAATTCGAGCGTTTCCTGAGCGAAGATCGCGATGAGGACGTGAGAAGAACGCATCGTCTCTGCGCTCGAGTCGCCGGAGGTTTGGATCAGCTCTGCTCGACGTTCCAGCGCTTCGTGACGAGGAAGGGCGAAGAAGCGGTCAACAGGCTGTTGATGAGCGGCGGTGACATCGATCCGAGTCCCAACGAGTACGTCAAAGCGTTGCTGAAGATCCACAAACGCTACGCGCATCTCGTGAAGGACATCGATTTTGGAAGAGCTTTCGATGAGGCGTGTGTTGTGTTTGTGAACGCAAACGCGGTCACGCGAAGAGGAAAGACGAACAGAAGCGCTGAGTTCCTCGCTCGTCACATCGACTCCCTTTTGAGAAAAGGAGGACAACGTGAAGACCTGGACGATGCGGTAAACACTTTGTACTGCGACTCTCTTTGTCTAATTCCTGCTCTAGGTTGTCATTTTCAAGTATCTCACCGACAAGGAGAGCTTCCAGAAGTTCTACACGACGATGTTATCGAAGCGATTGATCGCGAAGACGACGATTGACGAAGAAAGCGAGGTCAACGTCATTGCGATGCTGAAGGACGTCGCGGGCTTCGACTACACGAGCCGATTTCATCGAATGTTCTCTGATATGCTAGTCAGCAAAGGACTCAACGTGGACTTCCAGCAGGTGGGACTTTCCAGCTGAGACTTCTTGAACCACAGCCACGACTTTCCAGGTCAACGAAGGGAAATTCGACGACTTCAGCGCGATGGTTTTATGCTCTGCATTTTGGCCTTTCAAGGAAACTCTTCATTTATCTCTCCCTCCAATTCTTCACCAGTCGATCAACAAATTTGAATCATTCTACGCATCGAAGCATCGTGGCCGGAAGCTCATGTGGATCCTCGACGTTTCACTCGCTGAAGTTCGGACGAACAGCTTTAGTCGGAGCTATTCGTTATCCACTACAGCGCTCCAGATGGCGATTCTCTTGAAGTACAACGAAGCTTCCAAATTCAAGGTCGGAACGCTGAAGAAGGAGTTGAACACGTCCGAAGAGACCTTTGTGGCCGTTCTTCAATCGTTGGTCAACGTGAAGTTGCTCAAATTGCCCAAGGGAAAGACTGTCGTCGATGCTTTGACTGATAACGTTCAAGTTAAGCTGAATTCTCGTTTTGAAAGGTATGAATTCATTATTTTGCTGTTTTTGATCTTCTACGCTTAGCACGAAGCAGCGAATCGATCTCGCCCGGTACGTGAAAGCTCCGAAAATTGAGAAACAGGCCGAAACTGAGAAAGTGGAGAGAACCCTGGTGAAGGACCAAAAACTCGCGATTCAAGCGTCGATCGTCCGAGTCATGAAGATGCAAAGGACTATGAAACACGTGGATTTGGTAGCCGCGGTGATCGACCAGCTCTCCGTGCGATTCCTCCCGGAAATCGCTTCGATCAAGGAGAACATCGAAGATCTCATCGAGAAGGACTACTTGAAGCGCATCGAGGGAGATCGAAAATCTTACAAATTCATTGCTTGAGGCGTTTGACCCATTTTGTACTAATAATTTATTTCTTTGTGCGACTACAACATCGCAACGCCGTTATCAGGAACCCGCCTGAGGAGATCGGAAGGCGAGCTCATTGGCGTCCGCTTCGTTTTTGATCTGAATGAAGTGAGATTGGAGCTGAAGACCCGCTGTTCCAGGTCTACCTGAGCGTTCGTGGTCGTGTACGAGTAGGACCGTTGCCCTGCTCGCGCAATCAATCGTTTGAATTCGCTGTTGAATGGAATCAGAATTAATCTGGAATCAATAGTCGTCACAGTCTGCGGCTACGCGCTACCGTACCCGTCGAACACGTGCGCCGACTGCCATGTGAGGGTGGTGGTCACGAATTTGTGCCATTTCGAGTCACCCAGCGTGGAGAGGAAGTAGAAGGTGAAGAGTTTGCACACGAATAGAGAACCCTGACAGCACGCTTGGATGAAGAAGCGAATTTCTCTGCGATTCGAACTGCTCTGCATTTGGCGCTTCGCGAGGAGGATCTTGATGTAAGTGATCGAGTCGATGGCGACCATCACAATCATGAAGGCGATTCCCACAAGGAAGTCGTTGTAGAGCAACGCTGTTCCGCAGGTCGTTTTCGCAAAGTGCCAGATGTATTCGCGAGGCGAGTAGTAGAAGTAGCAGCTCTCTGCAACAAAATTGCTGATCAATTCGAAATTGAACCAAAACTCACCAAAGAAGTACGGTACGATGTTGCAAACGGCCACCAACCACATAAGACCGATATAAGCGGCGGTGACTGCTCCTTTGAAGTTCCTGCGGTAGCCGAACGGGAAGAAGATGGCGAGGAAGCGATGAAGATATGTGAATAGACGCAGACGTAGATCGTTCTGCTCGCTAATATACATAAAATCATGTAGAACTGAAAAGGATTTGTTTGACACTTAACTTACAACTTAACTTCGACTTTGGAACAAGCAAATTACTGGCCAGTTCCAGATTCCAGATTCAGGTTCCAGAGAGGCCAGATTTGAATCGCGATTCGAAGGCGCGGCGCCGCGAGGAACAAATTCACTTCGCAGAAGTGAGCAGAAATTCTCAAAAATCGATTACAACGAAATCGACGAAGAAACGATTTCTGCCAGTTGTTGGTGGAGAAATCGACGAAGAAACAACGAAAACGAGAGAACGACCGCTCACGAAAATGAGAAAGCACGAATGAACGTTCAAATGGATCAGGTCCTGACCCGACATTGTGGAATACGGTGCCAACGGCTGCGGCCTAAAGAATCGCCCGCGTTGATTGAATTTCGAAATCATCGCCGATTGAATTTCGAAATCGATTGTTCGTTGAAGCAAAACTGTTGCCCACCGCTGTCACTCGTTCAACTGCGCTCATTGAAACCTTCAATTGCTCAAACATGAGACGCCCCACTCGCAAGCCCCAATCGTCGCTCATTGAAGTCGACCACTTCCCCACCATGGACCAACACCGCCGTGCCCGCCAGCGCAACCAAGTGACCGTCGCTCCGAGCTGCTCCTCACAGGACGCACCGGTCGACCACTTCCCCGCCATGGATCAACACCGCCGTGCCCGCCCTCAACCACCAACTCCAGTACTGGCCAACGCTCTTCGTCCTGCTCCTCTCAACAGCGAAGGTGCCCAGCCACCCAGGACGAAGAAGACGCGCCGTGGAACGAAGTAAGTGGAACGTTGTGGGTGACGTGTATTCTATTTCGAGATTTGCAGAGGTGCGAGGAGGAACAAGGCGCGCCCCGCTCCCGCTGAAGGCGAAGAACCCTCCCCTCCTGTCGATCAATCAAAGGATCCAGGTGTGGTCGAGGAGGTTGAAGAAGAAGAAGAAGACTCCCACCCTGTCGATCAATCAGAGGATCCAGGTGTGGTCGAGAAGGATGAAGAAAAAGAAGAAGACTCCCACCCTGTCGATCAATCAGAGGATCCAGGTGTGGTCGAGAAGGATGAAGAAAAAGAAGAAGACTCCCACCCTGTCGATCAATCAGAGGATCCAGGTGTGGTCGAGAAGGATGAAGAAAAAGAAGAAGAATCCCAGCCTGTCGATCATTCAGAGGATCCAGGTGTGGTCGAGGAGGATGAAGCCGAAGAAGGGGTCGCTGCGCCTGAACCAGCCTCCTTCCTTCCGCTGCCTCCTCCAATCTTCGATTGCTGCGGAGTGGTAAGTCAACTGAAAACTAGGTATTTATTCAAATTGTTCTTCTTTCAGCCTCTCTGCCCCGCCGGTACTCGCGTCCGCTTCTACTACCGTCCCGTATACATCAACGGTCCGTACGGCGTACAAGTCACAACGCAGGCCGTCCGCGAGTACACGGACGCCTTCGGCAACCTGTACTGGGTGTACTACGGGCCAGTTGTTGTACATTTTTGAAACCCTTTTACTGCATTATTTTTTACCCATTGATCTTTAGATCTGGTATCCATTATTTTTTTCTCACCATTGTAGAGCTTTTAGCTCGTGTGTTGAGCATTCGGCTCATGTTTGTAGGGCTTTTAGCTCAATTATGTATTGTTTTATTCAATATTTGTGTATTAGAGAAATTTAGCACTTTGATATTCATTTGCTCCAATCATTCTTCTCTCGAGCAGCCATCGAGAGGCGTGGTTTTTCGGACTTTTCTCGCTCGAAATTTATCTTCTTTGCGTTTCGTTTTGATTTCGGCTCTACTGAACGATTCGTTTCACAAAGCTTCAGTAAGCAACATTTGTGGACTTCTCGTTTCAGACGGAAATCGCAGATGATTCAGTCAGTTTCATCAGTTGTCTTGGTCGTGAGTCGGTCGTTTCTCACTGAACGAAGTTTGCGAGTTTCCGGCGCATCAGTCTTTCACGGGCGTCGCTGCCAGGAATTTCCATTTGTTTTGCGCCGAAACTAACAAGCTCAGAGCACTTCGATGTCTTCGAGAGCGCGAAGGAAGTCGATCGACCGCGTCTGGACGGATCTGCAGAGCGATTTGGTTCTTCTCTACAGAGACGCGACAATCACTACTGAAGCACACATGCGCTGCTACAAGTAAGTCCATTGGCGCCATGTTCTGGTTGCAGTCGCCCTATTTCAGCGCAGTTTATGGTCTGATGGCATCTTCCGATGGTCATTGGGTGCCTCGTCAGCGCGTTGCTAGCGGTATTGTCGTTTATCCGGTTCATTTGGTAATTAATTAAAGCGAGGAGGATCTTGACTTAATTGATCGAGTCGATGGCGACCATCATGGGAGTGCTACACGATTGATGCACGCGAGAAATTCGACGTAGACGAGAACGAAGGATGGAGAACATGCAACTTAACTCTGTGAGGGGCAAATCGTGCGTCCTCAAGAACCGAAGGACTCGGTGGTGAGCGTACGTGCTTCTCGGCGGGGTCCTTTTCTCGATTTCCGGAGTTTAGAATTCGTATTCCACGGAGAACGAAGGCGCAAGCATCTGAAGTTCAGAGGCAAATTTGTTCGTCATCGCGTTCAGAATCTAAAAATTTGCCGATGGAGTGCGATGATCGCGTGCAATCAAAGGGTTTTCGTGGAGCAAACGGCGAAGCAAACGTTTATTCCAATCACAATTCGCTGGCGAGAATCGTCACACACGCGGGCACGAAGCCCTGCGCGTTGTCCCTGTTCCTCTCCGCCCAAATCCACCCGTGGACGGACTCGTGGAGCGCTTTCAGACGTTCGCCTCGTCGCACCGACATGTCGACGCGGTGTTCGGCGTGGAAATCCTCGATGACGATGAAGTCGAGCATCATGTCGAGTTGGCTGCTCTGATCGTCGACACGCGAGTGAAGGGAAAAGTAGGAAGCGGGCACGAATCCCTCGTTACCGTCGCTGGCCGCCGCCCACGTCCAGTTCGGGTCGTTTGTGTTCAGAATCGTCAACTAGAGAGGAGAAGTGAGCGGTTGTTGACTGTTCGCTACCTGCTGGCCTCGCTTCACACTCAATTCGTCTTCCGTTCGCGCGTGGAAAGTGTTCAGTATCTCTCGCTCGCCACTCGGCGTCTTCTCGAATACCTCGCCGTCCTCGTCAACGTTCGGGAGCGACTCGAGGAAGCGTTGGATGTTCGCGGACACGCGCAAGGTGCCCGCCTTCATTGCTTTGATCGTCTTCCGGTCGATCGTGCTTGTGGCGAGCGGTCTCTGTGCGCTCTCTCCCTTCTTCAGGTAGCGATGTCGACCGCACTGACCGTAGTCGAACGTCTCCGCACGACGAATCGGCGATTTTTGGCTGATTTGCTTCTGTTGCTTCTTGAGTTCCTTCGCGATTTTCTGCTTTTTGCGGCTGGAGATCTTTTGACGCTCTAAAAATCGCGTTGAACGCGCATCGGCGGATTCCAACCCTCTACGTACCCGGAACGCTCTGATTGACGTCGACGTACAACGAGCAGCATCTGTCGGGCACGAATCCGCGTTGGCCGTCGGAGCGCTCGACGTAGATCCACGATTCGTCGCGGTAGAGCGCGGTGACAAAACTTCCCGAGGGCACGGTGACTTCGTCTTCGAATGAGGCGTGGAACGCCCTGAACACTTCCGCCTGCGTTCCCTGCGGAAAGAAGGCGACTTTCTTCGCCGGAAGCCACTTTCTCTCTGGCGGCGCGGGTTCCTCGACGATCGGATGAAGTGAACAGCAAAGATCTCCCTTGGATTCAGACGTTGGAGGCGTTTGCGACAATTTGCGAGAGAGGAGCGACTGGAGGAACGACATGCCGGTGCCTGGAGTGAGGGTCTACAGCCATGGAAAGCGGCCACATTCCTCAACGCTGTCAGCGAGCTGTCACAGCGGCGATTTGAGCAAACAACAACCGCTCGGACACTCGCTGTCCGGTCAACGAAATTGATTGAATTGAAGAAATTGAATTGATCAAAGAAAATAAATTGTTCCGTGAAATCAAACTCCGGCCTTGCGGGCGCGATCCGCAAATCCTGCAGACCAAAACAAGCGTTTCAACGGTCGGTAATCAGTGTTTATTTCCACGTATTTGCATTATCATGGTCAATGCAATGCACTGCACTATACCATGGCTCCCGCGGCGATCAGCCTGACAAATCGTTGTTGGCGCTTCGCCAACCGACAAACGAACCCATCCCACACAACCAACACCCAACAGGCGGCGACGCTGACTCGTGCTGAACAGAAAGAAAGCCGCCTGTGCTGCTGTCCGCGCCTCAAGAATCCCCACGACGAATCCAGATGCCCGAGGAGGCCTGATTGCCGCGTCCGCCCGCCATGCTCTCGACGATCTCCCCGTCCACGCCGTCTTCGTCCTCCAGTCTCTCCGCGCCTTCCGCCACGAGAATGAGGCGCGCCTCGGGGAACATCCAGATGCCCTGGTTCCACGGCAACATCACGCGTGAGAAGACCGAGAAGTGAGTTGTTTGGGGGAGATGTCGCCCGATCTAATGACGTTCCTTGAAGGTTGCTGCGCGGAAAGTCCGACGGAACCTTTCTGATTCGAGAATCCACGAATTTCCCCGGTGACTTCACGCTCTGCATGGCATTCAACAACAAAACCGAACACTACAGGTGCGTTTCTTTCGCTTCTCAGCCTTGTTTTCACCTAAAGTTGAAGATCGCAGTCTTGACCTAGATTGCTTGCTGGCGGGTTGCTATTCTGCGCTCCGCAATCGATTTGCGCTCATTTCTAGTGTAATCTCGTGGGGTTATGCCCTGTCAACTGTTTGTTTTACCAGATTGTAGTCAAAGTAGCGTTTGTTTACACTGTTTAACACATTTTTGTGACCTTTTTTGTTTGCACTGATGCCTGCCGACAGCTCCACGCGTTGTTTGCTGACCAAATGTGATTTCAGAATCTATCAAGTGAACGATCAGCTAACTTGTGACCATGAGGAAACCTTCGACAATCTCACCCAACTTGTTTCTGTAAGTTTCCTTTCGATTTTCGACGAATTCGCGAGCGCATCACTTGGCTTGGCGATGACTCACATCTTACACGTTTCGCTGAACAGAATTCTGACGTCTTTTGCCGTTTTTCAGCATTACAAGAGGGACGCCGACGGTCTCTGCCATCGTCTCGTTACGCCGATGATCTCCGAATCGTTCCGACTCTCGTGCGAAGCGGCAAATTTCGACGAACGACAACTCGAATTCCGTCGAGCCGGTCTCCTCGTGCAAAGAAGTGAACTGCAAACAGGCGATGTCATCGGTCACGGCGAGTTTGGAGGTAATTTTGCACTTTTCCACACTGTTCGCTACATTCTCCGTTTAGATGTTCTGAGTGGAACGTACAAACAAAAGCAAGTCGCCGTGAAAATTCTGAAGAATGGAATGGCGAGCGATCTTCTCAACGAAGCCCGATTCATGATGTAAACGGGTTTCTTTGAAACCAATCTTACCGTGTGCTTTATTTCAGTGGATTGCGGCATCAACACCTCGTGGGACTCGTCGGAGTCGTCATGGACGCCTCGAGAGACGTTTACATGCTCACAGAGTACATGGCAAACGGAAATTTGGTCGATTATTTGCGCTCGCGGGGACGCCATCAAGTCGAGAAAGACCAACTGATTCTCTTCGCTTTGTACGTTGTTTCCTCGAAATCTCCGAATTGAATGATTGTGTGTTTAGAAACGTCGCTGATGGCATGTCTTACATGGAGGCTCAACATCTCGTCCACCGCGATTTAGCTGCCCGAAACGTTCTTCTCGACGAGGATTACTGTGCGAAAGTGAGCGACTACGGATTAGCACAGCCGGCGAACGCGGTGGAAACAGATGTTGTCCGCGGCAAATTCCCCATTAAATGGACAGCACCGGAAGCTTTAAGGCATAGCGTATGCTGGTACACTCGTTGTGCTCCTTTCTGACTTTTTGCTTGCAGATATTCACTAACAAAAGCGATGTGTGGTCATTCGGTATTTTATTATGGGAGATCTTCTCTTTCGGCAGGGTACCGTATCCAAGGATTGTAAGTTGTGGTGTACCTTTCGGCAATCATGACTTCTCTTTCCAGCCAATCCAAGACGTTGTGCGGCATATCGAAAAAGGCTACCGTATGGAACCTCCGGAAGGCTGTCCGCCAGAAATCTTGAGCGTAATGACCGAAACCTGGGCTCTGGAAGCCGTCACAAGGCCGACGTTCTCGCAACTTGTCAACCGACTACGCAATATCCTCCATAGTTATTCGTGAGCGTCATCCCTCCTATTATATATTGTCAACTGCCGCTGGAACGCCTACGTTTTCCAACAAAATTCACTTTATTTTGTACATACTCTCATCCATTCTCAATTCAATGTTGCCTTATCTTCTGCAAAACTAGCCCCGATCGCCAAATCTCGCGTCAACTACTTGCGTGCCGTAAAGATCCCTCTAATCTCCGTTTAGAAACTCACTAACTTCGCATTTGTTGCTCCGTTGCGTGTACATTCTATAAACCTTGGTGTAGAGACGTCCGACCATTGTGGCCCTAACCGCGATGTCGCTGCAATTACGCGATCGGATCGCGCTTGCATAAGTTCATTTAGAGATGGTCGGTATCGATTACAGCGGAGCAAGAAGGTCACTCGTGCTACTTTTTTGGCGCCAATTCCCCGAACCGTTCATCAATTGCGCTCGCAACATCGCGGAACAATTTATTATCGAGAAAGCATCCATAAAAACGTTCATTCATCTTCGCAGAAATCGCCCGCCGCGTTCATCTTCGTCCTCGAAGCGGAGTTCGCGGAAGCGTCGCAGTTGGGGGGATTCTCTGTTGTCGAGATTCGAGATTTCGGTTTGCACTGAGACGTCGGTTCGAGCGACGAGCGGATGGCGGCGAAGCATCTCTCGTACCTGGCGGACGATTTCCACGATTTCTGAGTGTCGATTCTCTTTCTTCGAAGGCGTTTCTGAAAGCGAATACTACGATTCTCGCCCCCCAAAACTCACTTTTCAGCTCCGCAGCCTTCGGCGGTTCTTCCTTCGTCTTCACTCGCTTTGAGTTTCCGGCGGTCGCGTTGTTGGCGGAGAAAACGGTGACACGACGCGAAGAGCACTTGGAGTTGATCATGTCGGGCGTGTAGGCCGGAGCGGCGCGGCTCCACTCGACATCGGAGAATTCCTGCAGCGATTCGCCCTCTGATTCGTCCACGTTCAACCGCTTGGCGGAAGTCATGACTGCGGAATGCGTCTCGCTTCCGATCCTTCCACCGATAAATGCCCGGTGAGCTGACGAAGCAACAGCTGACCGCGACTTGTATCGGTTGAAGGAATCGTCGCGATTCCGGGCGAATCTCGCGGCCTCTGCCAATGTATACCCGGTGAGCGGTCAGAAGTGGAAGAGCTCGCGACAACCCTGGATTCTTCCAGAAGATCGCACTCTCTTCACTCTGCTCACTGCGATGTACATCAGCGGAGTCCGCGTCATCGCGTGGATTCTCCACGGACGCCCTAATCAGCACGTATAAACCCGGTGAGCGGTGGCGGGGCTCAGCTTACCGTGGAATACACGAGCGGATCAGGGCGTCGGAGGAGAGGAGACGAGGGTTGAAGAAACAGTTGTGGACGTACTGATGCGGAGTGACCTGTAGAGCGTCCTTTTATGTGACCTCGGCCGTTCGCAGAGCGCAGAGCCCTTCCCCTTCGTGTGCGCGTACAGTAGGGGGAGGGATGAAGCTACGTGTGGCCATTCGCACTCGAGACCACTCGCGCACAGGGTCACAATGGACTCGCACATCGGGCACTGTGCTAATCGATGTGACGTTTATGGCGCGAGGTGCTGTGGGAAAGATCGGAATGTTTGATTAGAGAGAGAAAGCGAGGTAGCCACATGGAAGCGGACTAGTTGGATTCAGCTCGTGGCCGCGTTGTCTGCAGTAGCTTCACATACAGCTTGAAGCGTTTGCTATCTGACGACAGACGCAACAAACCAGAATGCATCGCAGTCTTTCATTTGGTAGATCAACACAAGACGCCTGAAGTTCGTCAGTGCAAGTCGTAAGGCGCCAACGCAGCAATCGTCATTTCAAAATGCCGCGTTCAACCGCCACGTGAATCGAGTATTCTCTTCTGATGCGTCGACCATTCTCGTCATCTCCTGAATCTACCTGAATCCCTTCCCGGCTCATTTCTGTGAAGCGAAAATTTGAAATTCTCTGGTCTGAAGATGGATCGGAGCGGTAATGTGTGGAATCATGCGTCATGGCGAAGAAGCGTCGGATAGCAGATTGCATGGTACGAGATTCGCGCACATTATTTTGGCAATCCGACAGGAGCGCACATGAGGCCGATGGCGAATCGTGTCAGGATCAACAAATTCGAGCATTTTGATCAGCGGACGAGGGTCCACAACGGAAACGCGCTTGTTCGTCGAGTCCATTGAGAGTAAAGATGCTCTCGCTCTCCGTTCGCAGTCAGAATGCGGTGCGCTGATACGCGCAGCAGGGTGAGGGCAAAGTATTCAGCTCTCTTCATCGTCGTTTCAAGCGGATTCTGCGCAAGGCGCGCGGGTGTTTGTGATTTGCAGTCGCTTATGGCGACATCCTTTTCTGTAATAATTCCATTAATTCCAAGAAATTCAGCCCAGCGACGTTGGCGGCCTTTGCTTTTAAGTGGTTTAGAAGTGGTCGCTGAGCGAAGATTGACGGAAATGATGCGGTGCGACACGTGTTGCTTGAAATGTGGTTTGAAATCAAAGAAAACAAGCGAAATGGAGAATTCTGCCGGGAAGAGAAGACCGAAGGGAAGGGACGATTCTCGCTGTTTGACTTCTGTTTCTTGACTTCTCGCTGTTTGATCCGATGGAATTCACCGTCGGCTTCATTTTTATTCAGCAACGTCGTTCGCTTCATTCAGTCAACAATTTCCCAAGAATAGTCGCGCGTGGATTTAGCGGCTTCTGCGGAGATCAGCCAGGTCTAAACGAGTCAAATCCGCTTTTGCCGAGCTGAGAATTGAGGCGGAGCATTCATGATGCTGTTCGGCACCGAAATCCCGTGTTTCGCCCACAAGCGTCGTTGCAATCGTCGTCAAAATCATAAATTCGCTTCAAAACGTCGCGCGTGAAATTGCGAAAAACAAGATTCGACTCTTCTCCTCTCCCTCAGGCACCCGGGAACTCCAACAACATCCGCTTTATGCACACTTTTGCATTTAAAATGTATGTACAACTAAAGTAACATTGCTAGAAGGCGACTGAACGGCGAAGGGGGAGCGGGGAGAATCGGATGGAGTTCAAGTGGAGTGATTCTAACGGAGATCATCTTCGCGTCGGCTATTTGCCGAATCTAAAAGCAGCGATTGAGGGTTAGAGGACGAAATAAGCGGCGGGGACGCGTACCTGGGTTTCCTCAAGTTATCGAGATGCTGCAACATTCCCTCCCACTCGTCGAAGGGGTCGGAAGGCGCGCGGCGCTCCTTCATCTCGACCCTGAAATGTACGGTAGAGCTACAGTACCCAATTGAAACTCACTCGTCGGGGAGAAGTTGACGGTAGCCCCTGAGGAGCGGCCGATGTCCCGTGGCGGCGCCGTAGGCCATCAGTCCAACGGGTCGCTTCAAGAACGCGTCGGAGAAGGTTACGGTGGCCGCAAGGAGAACCAGGATGAAGAGTGCCACCTGCATGGAGACGCTTTGAATACCTGAAGTGAGGAGCGACTGGTTGGGAGGACGCGCGGGAGGCAAAGGGGCGGAACACGTGAGCACGCGCGATTAGCGCGCTGGCGCAACGCGAGCGCGCGCGGACAAATCGCCGGAAGGCAATTGGCTGATAATGTTGCATGCGAACGGCCGCTTTTCGATTGAGTAATGAGCGCAAGAGGATAATTACGCTCGTCATCCCGTGGGTTGACTCGTTTTTGAAAGACGCGGGAGGCGGGCGGTCCTCGCGGCGTGGGAAGCGCCCGGACCGAGGTGCGGAGGATCCGACCACTTGTCTCCACTGGAAAGGACACGCTGGAGAGCGTTGAGTCGATCAGAATCCGCAGAAAACGCTTAGAAATCATGTTTGCGACTTGCAGAAACACGAACAACAACGCGCTTTGGACGGCGAAGGAGGGCTAGAATGAAACCGCGGTTCGCGAATGGTCCAGAATCAGCGGTTGCCTCCGCACTCAACAACATGAACGCCGCGTTTTGAGTTTCACCGGATGCAGGAACGAGTGCTAATCTCATTTACTGAATTAACGCCCAAATGAATGTTGAGACAATGCGCTGATCAACGCAAATGCGATTAGCTTAAACCGCTGATTCATTCAGACGTTCTGGCGCTCACTGCTACGCGCTGAAATGGGCACAAATGCCTGTGAAGCAAACGGTGGAAAGGATGAAGTGATGTTCTGGTGGATTCTCCTGAGTTTTCGCGCTGCGAACGCAAGAAAACAATCGAATTTGAACCGAGATATCAGAAAGCCACAAAACGCCGTCATTTCACTCCATTCCGAGCTCTAGCCTCTTCGGCTCTAATCAGTTCAATCTGGTCAACGTGTCACGCGCAAATCTCTCGGAAATCCATCGCGTTTCGGTCTTTTCACAAGAGAGGTAAGTGGATTCACTCGTCTGAGTGAATTTCCGTCGGATGTCATGCGATTATGTTTCCGGCTTCGTTTTCTGTTTCCGTTTGGCGTCTTCACAACTCTGCGAAGCGCCCTCGCACAACTTTCCGATGGAGAAACGATCCCTGACAACTCAAGTCCTTTTCGAATTGAATTCTGCTTATCGCATTTGAGCTTTAAATGCGTTTTTTGGACCACAGATTGTGTCGCGCACGTCATGCGCGCGAGAGTACGATTTGTGTTTTTCGGGAATGCAGAAATAGATCGTGCCTCCTCTCACACTCCGGATCCGCTGGGTGTGCGCGACGCGACGGAAACGTCTTAAGTAGCGAGAAAAGAAGAAGAAAAACAAATGACAACATTCCAGACGGGCGCCGGAAGTCGCTTCCCGTGTGAATCGCTGATTAGCGCCAAAGAGATGCAAGTTGAACGAGGGAGGGAGGGGGACTCGGAGGTCCGATCGCTCTCCGATTGTAGCGCACAAATCGCGCATTGCGTGATTTACGTAATTCGCTTTTTCGCATTGCACACGGATTGTACACTCGGCGCCGCCGCTGCCGTCGAGATTCCGAAATTGTATTCCGAGCGGTCGGATCGCGTTTCCAGGCGCGCGCTTTGAGCCGCTTTGCAAACAGATGCACTTGAAGTCCTAAATAGGGAATGCATTCGAAGAGGAGACGAAAGAAGAAAACATTCATGAAGCGCCGGGGAAAAGCGGAAAACAGCGATAAATTTGATTGGAAAGGTCCACCGGATCTTCCGCTTTGACCGAAAAGACGATTTGTTCTTTGTTCTCCCGCTAATTGGCGAACATGCAGGAAGCCGCCGGTGCTTCTGACAGCCTGTGAGCCTATTTTGGTTGTTTTGTTGGTGGTCGGACTAGATGCAAGGTAGCCCAAAGTACTACGGTACTTTGGGAGTTTCACCTATTTTCGAAATTGTTGAAAAGGTTTTTGTCATTTGTTATTTGGGCCCAAGACTGAACTATATTTGAAAAATTCTGCGTAACCGCACGGATAAATTTGAGGTTTACAATGCCGATTGAAGATGCAACAACCGAGCGCTCTTCGCACTCCTGTAAAGCGGCGTTTGGTCACGGATCAATTGCGATTATCCGCTTTCGCAACGCGAAAACACGCAGCTTGAAACAGAAACGCTTCAGCGCCGCACGCTGTTGTTTCCCTCCATGGCGAGAGGTCAACATCACTCATAATGCGGTTATCTTATTCTCAATGGCGCGCCAACTTTTATTTGTTGAAAATTGCGTTGAATTATTCATCAGTTCCCCGTTTCACGCGGTTATGATCGCAACGATAAACGAAATTATCCGATTAGGAGTTTATGAGTGTTCGATTTCAGCCGCGAACAACAGCGAAGGACAGCCGAGTGCAGTGGCCACGCGCCAAGTGCGCCAAGCGAACGATTCAGATGAAATTTGCAGATAGAAGAAGACGGCAAAACGACGCAATTCACGAAATCGCGTTGCCAGCGAG
Source organism: Steinernema feltiae (assembly GCA_007213375.1). Classification (NCBI taxonomy): domain Eukaryota; kingdom Metazoa; phylum Nematoda; class Chromadorea; order Rhabditida; family Steinernematidae; genus Steinernema; species Steinernema feltiae. Next base: position 14,858 of record MQUG01003368.1, read on the forward strand.
ATGCGACGTCACGAGAACATTATTTTAATCATAAAACACTATTTGGTCGTCAGCCGTTTACGAGGATTTTGGGATTCCGCGACGATTGCGATCTTTGGTCTAAATTTGGGACAACAGCTGGACGGACAAGGCTCGAATTTTCGATTCCGAGCCGCCATCTTCACGGTGTACTGTACTGCGGCATTGCGAATGAGATGTGCGCTTCTATTTAACCGCTGCTTCGCTGAATTAAGCGCAAAGGTGTCAGCGAAATGTTCCTTCTCCAGAGCTCAAAGTTCACTTCCACATTTCAGATTTCCGGTCGCAAACCCTAATTTAATCTTCAATTCATCTATTTGTGGAAATCCGTTTAGAGTCCGCGATGAATGAATTTATCGTTGGGCATACAAATACAAAAAACAGGAAGCATCGGATGCTTCACGCTCCGGGTGCTATTTGCACAAACACAGACGAACTGAACAGCGGACCTTCAAGGCTCTAGGTGGTCCAGATTGCCATTGTTTACGGAGGCCTCGCTCGTTTGCGTTTCCTTTTGTTCCAAAGGCGCAAAACACGAAATTCGGAACGATTAAAAGTGATTTTTTCGAAAAACAACCGTCAAACGACTTTGTCGCCCGTTTATCGCAATTTGATGTGAACTTTTGGGGTAAAGTGGAGATTTTAAATAGCCCAAAATCCGCCGTGGGAACTAGATTCTCCATGTTTTGACGTCTTGACGTTTTTAGTTTCAAACTCGTGGAAGAAACGGCGAACGGAGAGGTGACGTCATGTTACAATGATTGCACGGATGACAAGTGGCTTCCTGCACTTGAGGAGGCTATAAATGGCTCCGCGTTGTCACAAATCGCGGGAATGTCCATTGCGATGATTTATGAGTCGAGGAGATCGACTTCCTTAAGCTTGTTTTGTCAAATGGTAAATTTTATGAGCGTTTTATAATAAATAAAGGAGATAATTCAATCGTCCATCGACTCCTTGGCGCGTTTCCGCTTCGATTTTCCTTTCGCCTTCGAATTCGTCGTTGGCATCCGTTGCAACTGATCCGCTTCACTCATAATCGGCGCGGCACCTGAAAGAAGACGAGTAAGCACTTGCAGCCTTAGCAGTGCGCTAACCAGGCTGGGGAGGAGGTTTGGAGCCCTTCGTCACATACGAGAAGTTCAATGTTCGATCGTTTGCGTTGTTATTTTCGGGGAGGATGAATCCGCCCATCTCGTGAATCTTCTTCCTTGAAGCGTAACGGCGCCATGGATCAGGGTGATAGCTGAAATACACAGATTTGACAGATTCTCTTCTGTACCGAATTTACACCTACCGAAACACGCGTTTGTGAGTTTGTTGTTTCGAAGGAGCGAAACCGAAAATCTCCGCGGTCAACTCAAATTCAATTTTCGTATACGGAGGTTTCGCTTTCGCAATTGTGATCTGAAACGAGCGAATTGTCCAGAAGATGAAGATGCTGTCGGCCTGCTCACATCTTCAGTTCCGACGTTCGACTCCTCGGCCGCCTTCGCGAATGCCTTCTTCAGCTGATAATCCGCGATATCGTGTTTCACTTCAGGCATTTTCTCCGGCGACTTCTCTCCTGCAACATTCCGAACATTAAAAATTCACAAAACCGAAATAAACCTCTCCTCTTCGCGCGTTTCTCTCGAATCGTAATTTCATCGGCCAAGCGCAGTTTTTTCGTGCCGTCGACAAGCGCCTCTGCCGACGTCAACAGTTTTTCTGGTGAAGGAGATCCGCGAATCTCAATCGATTCCTGGGAGCCGGTGTCACTCGAAATCGCCTCGGCCTGCAATGCACATAGAGAACGAAACTTCAGAAGCGGAAACCCACTGAAGGACACCTCTTCGCTGGGTCGATCGTGGTTGCCGCATTCCGCACACGCGACGTCTTCGCCTTCAACTTCTTCTTCGACCCAGGCGACTCGATTCTCCCCAGTTGCTGTTTGGGTTTCGAGCGCCGCTTCTTTACGACGGTCGCCTTCTCTCGGATCGACACTTCGTCCTCTGATTTCGTTATGGACGCCTTGCGACGGAGTTTCCTCCACTCGCCCAACTTCTTCGCTTCGGGCGTCGGAGGCGAGAGCGACCTCTTCTCGACGGTTTCATCGGCGACATTTCCCGTTTTTGCTGCGGAAGACGATTTGTTCTGCAACGGATCGAATTGAATTGGAGGGAACGAGCAGGACGATGTACCTTGGTTTCAGGAAGTTGAGAATTCGTTGGCGTCAACCAATTCAGGAGAAACATTGCATCCGCTCTCCGGACGCGCTCAAATCGGAATGAAGCGACAAGTCTGGAAAACTGCGAGCAACGTTGCAGAGGCTACATACAAGGAACGAAAGCGGCAGGCTGCACTGTCGTGTGTGGTCGCTGCGTGACTTTCGCTCTCGTGAGCGCTTCGTATGCCGAGAATCGGTTTTCAACCGAAGAAGCGTGCGCCGATGATAAATGTGTCTGTGGAGAGGAAACGCGGAGTAAATGAAATTTTTTATTGAAATTGAATTGCGAAATTCAAACGCGAGATTTCTTCGTGGCGGAGGAGGATTTCGAGTCTTCGGAGAACGCGCGCTTCCGCGCCTTCTGCTCGTCGAGCATCCGCTGCTCCGCGATCTTTTTGACGTAGCGTCCGTCGTTGGTGATCATCGCCAGCGGATCGTCCTTCGTCGCGGGCATCAACTCGCTGGCGAGGAGGCCGTTCGCCTTCTTGAACTTCTTCAGCGGGCAGAGTTGAATCCAATGGCCCGACTTGTTGCAGATCCTGCACGCGTAGCCCGGCGGCGGGTTGCCCTGGGGGAGTTTCCTTCCTCTCGAGTTGGTCGACTGCGCCGTCTTGTCCACGGTGTACTGCGTGGACTGCTTGATGACGGCTTTGATGCGGTCCTCCTCGGTCATCGCGCTCCACTCTGCTGAGGGCACTGCCTTCTGCTCCGCTGCTTCCTTCGGAGGAGCAATGAAGTTAGCCCGCGTAGTCGTCTTCGGGAGTCTCCGTCCGTAAACGGGGACGCGCTGCACAAGGACAGATGATGCGTGGTGGACGATCTCCTCCTCCGGGATGATCGCTTTCGTGTACGAGTTGAGGAGGTTGAGGTCGAAGCGCTCCTTTGAGATCCCCATCGCCACGTGGAGCTTCTCCTTCAGGTCGGCGCACAAGATCGTTCTCGCCTCGATCTCCAAGACGGTGTCCTCGAGGAAGTTGCGCAGCTTGTAGCGGATGAAGCTGGACATTTTGTTGGTTCAGGTTGTTCTGAATTTTGGTTTGACTTTTGGCTACTTGTGGGGTCTATATATGCAGTCAAGAGCATTGCTTGTGTAGAATAGCATTACTTTTAAAATTAGTAGCAAGGGTTTCACAGCCGTGTGCATTGCTTTGTAGCTTGTCTCTTCGAGCGTTTCTCTGTGTGTTTTCGCGTATATTTTTCCGCCTCTTTGCGTGATACGACTACTTTCGACAGGGCGTCTCGAACGACTCGTCAATAAAATTGCGTCATTCCTGGTGAACCTTTTGAGTGAATCAGCTGCTCGATGTTATGTTCCGAGGAATGCTAGGATGGTTCTGGGGCGAAAGTGTAGGTCTGAATTCATCTTTCTCCGAATTTACTCTCTCTCTCTCCAGGCGCTCAATCTTCCCGAGAATGCGGACGCGGTGGAATCACCTACGAAGAATAGGAAAATTGAGGTGAGTTCAGTGATGCCGCAGTCGCCGCCACCGAAGACCGCAACGCCCAAATCATCGAACGAACTAGCGCCGCGGAGTCCGAAGTCTCCTCCTGGTGAGTTTGTTTAGAATGCTGCGGAGTTTAGCAGATTATTTGTTTCCAGAACAGAGTTCACTCGACAAAGACATCATCTGTGTCGGAGTGGACGATTTTGGTGGGACGAATTCGCCATCGAAAGACTCGGCCGAGCCGTCGTCGAATATTCAAATCACCGATGAGATGATCAAGGAGACGATGGTCGGTGGAAATCGGGATCTTCTGGACATCAATCGCGGTCGCCTCAGGTGCGGCACGAGCGCCAATTTTTACTCTTTGAAGTTCTCGCGTTCTTCGCTCATCTATTCTTCTCAAGTTTACAAGCAACGCGAGCACAAACGAGTTGGAAGGTGAGAAACTCTTCTAAGACTCACAGAACAACTGTACTTTCAGATCGCGTCACGATGCTTGGAGACGCTACGGAGCCCTTCTGAAGATTCATGAACTCGGTGGGTGGTCCCTTGAAGCGAGTTTGACAAATTCTAACCCGAAGAACTACGTCCAGTTGAAGCCAAAGACGAAGCTCTCAATTGCTCCTCCAAGTAGTTCAGATCTGTTTTCAACTTTCAAAACCGTGTTTTTCAGATGCTCCGCCCATTATGACCGAGGAGGAGATGCTGAAACGCCCGCTCGTCATCGGATCGACATCTTCACACCGTTCGCGAAGACGCCGCTCCCAGGATCACATCACGCGCAGAGACCACAAGAGTCGGGAGGATTCTTCTTCGCCGCCCAAGCCGAAGAAGCTGTCGTCATTCCCTCTGGACATGTAACGCGAGGATAAAGCGGATAATTTATTATTATTACTTAAAAATCTCTGTTCACACGTCATCAAACAATCCGCGGCGGCGGCGTTTCGTTGTCTTCGAGTCGTCGACGGACTCTTCAAACTGAAACATTCGGACAACACGTGAGCGACACGCTTTTGAACACACAACCGAACCGCAAAGCTACAACCATGCGATAAACACGCATTTCTTGGATTTATTAGAGGACATTGACGACGAATGGACATTTCGGACCGTCGGAGGCGGCGAGATTCACACACAAACGACATGTGGAACAGTACAGAACGCGAGACGACGAGGAAAGAGAGCGAAACTGGCCAGAAAGGAAGATATGAGAGGAGAAAATACCCTTAGAAGTCGGAGTTGGCGACGGCGCAACAGTCAACAGGCCGTTCGCGCGGAAATTGAAGAGAGGAAGGCGCTAGAAACTACTTTCGGTGGCTATTTACATGAGCGGAGAGGAGAGGAGAAGTTAGCGGAGTTAGAGCATGCGAGCGGCGAGCACCGCACCCAGTAACGCCAAACTGGTTTGCGCACCTGAAACGCCTCCGGTGGAGTTGGAGTCGCGCGTCAACGCGGCGTCGTGCGCGTTCTCGTCGGGGATGTCGCTCCAGCAGTCCTGACACGCCTCTTGGATCGAACGCGTCATCTTCGCGCTGTAGGACGTCTTTAGCTGCTGCTCGGGGTCGTAGTAGTCGAAGAGCACCATTTCCGCGGGTTTCTGGTCGGCCACTTGGTAGACGAGGTCGCTGTACAGCGACAAACACACCGGATTGCTGCCAATCTGGATTACGGTAGCAGTGAGCGGGAGGGCGTTGGATACGGTAACTTACGGGGTTGAAGTAGATGTTCATGTCGGTGTCGTCGTGTTCGAGTTCAACGCGCTGCAAATCGGAGATTCCGGTGAGTTGCGCCATCTCGTCCGCGTCAAACTTGTAGCCGGTGAGCGCGCCGACCTTCGCGACCGCCATGTTGGAGCGCGCGCCGGAGCGCGTGTAGTTGCAGCAGAGATCGAGTTGCATGCGGTTGCCGCCGCGCACCTCGCGGACGTCCTTCGTGCAGAAGAAGGGTTGATCGTCGCGATGCGCGACACGGTGGTAGGAGTACTGTACTTGCGCGAAGATGACGCCGCTGCCGGTCGCCTGCAACTCCACGTCGTCCTCGAGGTTCGAGAGTTCGTAACTCTGCAGGACGATCGCGTTCTCCGAGGTGACCACGAAGTTCTGATTGTCCGCGCCGTTCACCGCGTTCACCTGCACGTTGAACTGCGGCGAGTAGGTCTTCTCCGCGTACGCGCCGAGCGCCGTCAGCGCCATCACCGTGTCCTGGGTGCTCGAGAAGCCGCCGTAGGCGTTGCGTTGTCCGGTCAGCCAGCGCACAATCGGGAGTCCCTTTTCGGTTTGGCCGTTCAGCATGTAGGTGAGGAGGACGTACGAGGTCATCTCGACGTCGACGGGTCGCGGCTGGTAGAAGTACTGCGTCGTGTCTTTGCTCTTGTCGGCGCCGACCTTCGCCGTCCAGTGAACGCTGCCATCTGAAAGCGCCGCTACGTGCAAACGGAGCTGAACGAAGGAAACTCACCGAGTCCGGTGACCTGGTGCTCCTCGACCATCTTCAGCGCGGCCTCCTTCTTCGAGCTGCCGGCCAAGTAGAGCGCGTAGGCGGTGACTGCGAGCGCGTAGGGATCATCCTTGATTGTGTCCAGCGAGGTTTCCAAGTAGTTGAGCGCCTTCTCGTTGCGCACTCCGTTCTCGAGGAGTGCGGTGAGGACGTAGGCGGTGAGCGCGGGGCCGCCTTCCGAGGCGCCGCCCTGCATGTCCTTGTGGTGGATTTCTCCGCGTTCGGCAAACGCGCCATTTTCCTGCAAACAATCAGAGAGTTAGAATCACGAATTCGATGCCGAGAATCGAGAGAGAATTCTGTCACCGCATGAGTGAACGAACGAAGGAAAATTCCGAATTTGCGCTGACTGCAAACGCGCGCGCATCTCGCGCTCAATTTCGCTGCTGAATCTCGTGTAGCGCTCACCTGCTGCTGCTGCGAGATCAAGAAATTGATCGACTTCTGGAGGACGCTGTCGTCGACAAAGACAAACTTCTGCGCCTGTTTGAAGGAGCGGACGACGAAGGCGGTGAGCCACGTCGATCCGTGCGAGTCGCTCTGCCCGAAAGCGGAGAACGAGTTGTCGTCGCGCTTGTAGGTCAATTCGCGTTGGTAGCCGGCCTCCATGTACTTGATCGCCTTCGACTCGATCAGCGAGTTCGCGCGGTTAGTCGCCTTCAAGTAACGGAGGACGACGATGTTCGGCACCAGAGTGACCATGTTCTGCTCGCCACAGCCAAACGGCATCTGCACGAGGCTGTCGATGTTGGAGAGCGCGGGGCCCATGATGTCGCCGACGATGTCGACGCGCGCGCGCTTCGATCCCTCGACGGCGTCGTTGGGGAATTGGAGGTCGATCTGCTTGGAGAAGTTGTTGTTCTTGCCGCCCGCGAGGTCGATGATCACGGGAACGTTGCGGTCGACGCGGTAGCCCTCGGGCTCCACCTTCAGCGGCATCTCGATGGCGTCGCCGGCCTGTGCCGCCTGCGCCACGACCGACAGCTTCACGTTGCCGATCTTCGTGGGGACGATGGGGAAGTAGACCGCCTTGGAGACGCCGCCGCCGGGAACGGAGAGCACGCGGACGTTGTAGTTTTTGTCCTTTTTGCTGAAATCATCCCCGATTACCGTAATCCGCCGTGCATTGGACTCACTTCTTCTTGACGGAGCCGTCCTTCTGGATGAAATCGAATCCGGAGTCCTTTTCGTGCTTTAACACCACGCGCACCTGCAAAACGCTCGTTTCAGACCTGCGCTACTACCGTAATCCACTCACGTCCTGCTCCTTCTCGAGATAATTGAAGACCAAAACTTGCAACGCGAGCTTCTCACCGCGCTTCACGGAGTACGGTAGATTGAGGCGAATGAAGAAGGGTCGGAAGACCCTCAGCTTCGAGGTCGTCGGCGCGACGCCGAGTCCGTCTTCATCGTTGATCGCAAACGCGCTGGCCACCCACGAAGTGATCGTGTCAGGAGCCGTCGCTTCGTAGATCGCTTCACCGGTTCCGCTAAAGCATAGAGGGTTACTGTAGAGCTCAGGGGTGCGTGGTGTTGGTCTGTTGTTCTGTCCCGTGTTCTTCTTTTCCCTCAGAAGTCGGATTCCCTTGCCTCTCGGCGGAAGAAGTCAGATGCGCGAACACCCACGCCTCCGGGAAATGTTTCCTGAGTTTGGGAGCCGCGATTCGCGCGTCGGCGGCTTCGATCGGCTGCTGCGGGAGCGATTGCGCCTTCACGAATCTCGATTTGTTGACCGCGAGCGGTCGGGGACCCACGCGTCCGCGGTGCTTGAAGGGGAGCGCGTGGTAGCGTCCTACAAACGCGGAATTCTCAGAAATTCGCCTTTCGAGTGATTAGTTCAACGCAAACATGCAAACGCTGCGCTCTGTGTGTGTGGTCGTGGGGTCATACCTCGATTGGAGGCTACAGTAAATCCACGCCTCCGGAAACTCTCGCCGCCGCCTTATCGCGGGCATCTCGCGGTGGAATTTGAGAACGGAACGTTCCCAATGGTTGAGCGAGACGCGCCGCTGAATTTGAGCGAAATTTGGAATTTCGAAAAGCGAATTCTCTGCCAGCGGCAGCGCGAACGCTTCGACTGAAAGGAGGAGTACGGTAGAACGCCGATGCGGTGCGTATTGCTCGTTAACAAGTGTGGATTCACTGGACGTTGACGAACGAAAAACGTGAATTTTCGATTATTTCGGTGGAGGTGAACGGATATTGCGAAGTGCGCTCGTTCTCGCCCCGGTTGCGCGCGATTTGCGGGAATTTCGGTCTCTGGGAGATGCGTTTCACGCGTGAAACGCTCACCTAACGGTTCGCTCCGTGAACACCCAGGTTTCGGGGAATTTCGAGCGCACTCTGGGCGCTGCAGGCGCCGCGGAGTCGGCGTACGAACGCTCGAATCCTTCGACCGCGACACCGGGCGCCGCCATCACGTAGGGCATCACTGCAAGAGGAGAATTAGGATTAGCGACGACGACTGAGACGCCACGCGGCATGCGCACTCCCGAAACATGCGAGTTGGACAGAAAAGGGGGGATTGTTAGGCTCTGCAGCAGCTGCTCGGTGTGTGGGCGAACCTAGAAACGTCATCTACGAAGAGCCAAGTCTCCGGGAATTCCTTGCGGATCGGTGGGGTCGGCGCGGACGCCGCGGATCCGAAATCCTGCAGCAGAATCGGCGGAGCGTTGAGGTCATCCATCATGTACATCATCACTGGAAAGGGGATTACGGTAAGTGGAGGAGGAGTGTCGTCTGCTCGTCTCAAACCACTCGCATGCAGAGTGCAAGTGAGAATCCCGCATTCAGTCCTTCCCTGCGGCCCCCGAGTCCTCGCACTTACTCCACTCGCTGCGCAGACCAAATCCACGTTTCAGGGAAGCGCGATCGCACGCAAATCGTCGAATCTCCGATCGCGGAGAGATCGATGGATTTCCCCATTGGCGCCATTGCAGCCGTGAGGGGTACTGTAACTCGGAGTTTATTCAAAAGTGACTTTTTGCGTGTGAAAAGTGCGAAAAAGCGTTGCGGAAACGGAAAAAAGTGAAGGCGGGTTACTGTATGTGTACTGTACTCACTCAGAATGCATCTCATCCGCCCACATCCACGTCTCCGGGAACTTTGAGCGCACGCGGAGCTTATTTTGTGGTTTTGCCGCCGCCTTCATGTGAGGCCGCGACTGGGCGACGGGGATCTTTTCAACGAAGACGTCAAACTCATCGTAATCGTCGGGATCTGCGATTTCAGCTGAATTAGAGTTGTTTCTAAGCGCTACGCACCGCAAATAAACCGAAAACGACATTCTCATCGCTCCGCACACATGGTCACTCTACGCAAACTGCTACAGTAACCCCGGAATTCCCTCTAGCTCGTTACGGAATACGGTAGTTGTGAGGAATTGGCGTTCCTGGTGTATCCTCTTCGCTGTACTTACTTCTTAACGGTCTGTGCGGCCCACACCCAGGTCTCGGGGAAGTTCGATCGCACTCGGAGGGGCGCGGCGAACGCGTCGGCGGGAGCGGCCGGCGCAGCTACTGCGCTCTCAAACGCCATGTCCATGTCGGCGCCGCCGTCATTCAGAATCATGGATTTGAACACTGAAAATTGCTTGAAAGAGGGCAAAAGAGGTTAAGAGAGGACAGCGGAAGCTGAAGCAACATGGAAAGCGCTTGTTTGTGGGGTTTACAGTGTCAGTCCGATGAAAATAAGACAAAAAATCCACAAAAAATGAAAGACTACGGCGATCAGGGACGCTACCACCACGCGACCGAGCGCACGGGAAGAGAACGCTTCTGCTCATCTTTCGAAACTCAAATTTCCGCGTTTCCGGACTTACTTTTCAGTTTTCTCGTCGACCCAAACCCAACTTTCCACAAAATTCGACCTCACTCGCGGAGGTTCAAACGCGCCGCTTCCGCCTGCGCCTCCTGCGGCCGCCATCGGCGCCGGCGCTGGGATAGGAAGACCGTCAGGGCCGGGCGGCCCCGCCATCTCCATTTCGTAATAAACTGAACTCAAATTAGCCTCAAAATGAAGGAAGGAATGCACTAGCTGCTGAGGGGACAAAGCCGTCAAGCTCAAGCCGAACCTCTGAGGGAGCGAATTTTACTGATTTGTTGTAAAGCCGAATGCTTACTTTTGCAAGTGATTCTCAATCCACACCCACGATTCAGGGAAAAGCTTGCGAGTTCGTGGCGGGACCACCGTAGGCGATGCGGTCGCTACGGGAGCCGGCGTGCTGATCACGCGCCTCGGCATCGCGAAATTCAGCTCGCCGGATTCGCCGAGCGGCGGACCGGACATCGCTAGCCGATATTTGCTTACTGTAAGAAGGATACGATAGCTGAGCACAGAGCGCACACTGCACGCGACGAGGACAGAGCAAGCAGCACGCGAATACTGTAGTATCTGTGGTGTACTGTAGCTTTCGGCAAAAATTCGAAAAATTGAATTTCAAGAGTTTGACCTTTGTGTGTGAATTGGTGGAGAACACTCACTTCGCAACACGAGCTTCGGTCCAGATCCACGACTCAGGAAAGTTCGACCTGACTCGCGGTGGGAGTACGGTGGTCGCGGCGGCACTGTAGGCGTTCGGCGGCCCCACGGCGAGATCGGGGACGATCGCTCCGGCTCGTTGCATCGTTCGCATCATCACTGCAGAAACATGGAAAGCGTGTTAGGCGCACATGAACGAACGGGACAATCGTGGTGAGACACACGTGAACGCATGCGGCAGAGGGAAAGTGACTTACTTGGCGGCTCGGGAAGGCGGTAGAGGAACGCGTCGGTGAGGAAGTAGACGCCGGAGTTCTCGACGATGCTGGCGGCGTCGCGCCCCGCAATTCCGCCCCACGGGTACCAGATGGAGCGCTTGCGGCGACGGAACTGAACCTCCCAGGGACGGAAACGACCACCCGCGGAGGCGCCCGTGGTGTCGTACTGCTCGACGTCCTCTTCGACCATTTGCTGCGTGATGTCGTTTCCGGACTTGAGGAGCAGAACGCTCTGGTCGACGGCGGCGAGGCCGACGTACGAGTCGGGTTCCGCTCTCACGGTGAACTTGACGGGTTGACCGGGTTCGGCGGAGGTGCGGTCGAGCGCGAGGGAGACGTTGTTGCGGAAGAGGCCGTCGACCTTGAAGTCCGTCGCGTCCACCAGAATCTCGCGGTTGGAGGGCCGCACGGCGTAGACGAGAAGACGCGACTTGGGCGCCATCTGACTTGTCGCGGCGAAGGAGATCGTCGTGCTCTCCGACTCCATCGCGATGTCCTGGCTGAGGACGATCGAGCCGCGCGACATCACCTGGTAGGTGACGATCGCAAGCGGCTCCGTGGCGCGCACGCTGAACGAAAGCGTTTTGCCGGCGTCGACGGCGCCGTCGTGGTCGGGGAGGAGTTGCAGGAAGGAGTTCGTGGGGCTCTTGGACGCCTCGATGAAGACGCGATTGTAGATGACCGCGTCGGTGAAGTTGTCGTTGCCTGTGCGGTCGTACTGCGTCTCCACGCTCGCGGTCGTGCAGTTCAGCGGCGGATTCAGTGTCAGCACCGTCGTGCCGTGCGCGTCGAGATCGACGATCTGCACGTTCTTCTGGCTCGGCTGGGTGCTCGCGTCGGGGACGTACGGGTAGCTGTAGATCGTGGTCACCTGCACGCGGCGCGGAACGGAGCCTTTGATCGGTGTGTCGTCCATCTGTTTCAGCGCGATCACCACTTTGTAGCTGAGGCCGGGTTTGAAGGTGTCGCCGAGAGTTTCGACTTCCATTTTCACGTCGTGGCGGTAGGCGACGATCTGAAAAGATGAACATGAAATTGGAGATTTTCCCAAAATGCGACCTCACCTGAGTGGATCCATTTCTCTGAATATCGGTCAAATCCTCAGTGACGGTCGCGAGGATGCGAATCGAGCTTCCGCCGTAGTCGGTGATCAACTTCGCCTTCTTCAGCTCCTCGTTGGAGAAGACGACGGTCGCCTCGCCCATGTTGTTCAGTTTCACCGTCCGCTCAATCACCTGCTCCTCTTCTGTTTGACTCGGCGTTCCGTCGTCGTTCAGGACAACCGGACGAGGAATCGGGTGCCATCTGTGCCACGGGAGCTCGAGAGTGACCTTCGCTTTGCCGGAGACGCCTTTGCCGTACGTGTACCTGGAAAATCACGGTAATCGAGGTCTGCAACAGCGCGCGCTCACTTCGCATCGACGAGAACGCTCAGATCGTCGTTGATGGTGATGAAACTCGGCGTCTTGACGTTCACCTCGAACTTCGGGAGGACGTATTTGTCGACGGTGAAGATCTTCTCGAACTTGATGCCCGTGCTCGTCTCCACGACGATCGTCCAGTCGCCGAGCGGCGGCTCCGTCGACAGATCGAGATCGTTCCCGAAGACGCCCTTCGCGAGCGTCTTGTCCAGCTGCTGCGAGATGATGTTCTGGTTCGGGTCGCGGATCTTCACGGTTACGGTACCGGTGAACGGCGTCAGGTCTGGATGGACCACCACGGTACGGTAGTGCACTGGAATGGGGTTGATGCTTCAACTACCGTAACAAAACGCGCGCTTACCTGTAGAGCCTGGCTTGTAGATCGCTTTGTCGGTCTGCACGAAAACGGAGAGACTTTTCGAGTTGAACTCGACCACGTGCTCTTGTTCGAAGACGATGTGCGAGCCGATGGTCTCGGCACGAACGTAGACTTTGTAGTCAGCGCCCGGGAGAAGACTCTCCGCGCTCAACTCCTCGATGGTTATGTTCTGCGGACGTCCGGTGCGAACGCCGGACACGACGCGCGCGCCGACGGTGTCGTTGCGACTCGTGCGGATCTCCACGCGGACAATGTGCTCCGTTTCGGGGCTCTTGAGGATGTTCACCGAGACCGCGTAGGGCATTCCGGGGCGAACGACTTTTGGAGCGACGACAAGATAGTTTCCGGCACTGAAATCGCAATTTTACAAAAATTATGAATATTCAGGGATGCCGGGGTGGGACCCGCCATTGCTGCTCTTCAGCGTAGGAAACGCGCTCAACTTACTAAATCTTGGGGGCGGCGGTCGTTCCAAAAATTGGCGAAATTCCGGAGACGATCGGCTCCACCGGCGTTGTGCTGCTGTCATTCAACTCGTCGGCCAGCGAGCAGCCGATCGAGGCGACGAGCGCCAAAAGAAGAAATCTGAGCATCTGAGATCGACTGCGCGCGCACAAATCGGCTCAATTGATCTGAAATTGAGAGGCGAGACGTAGGAAGGCGGCAATTGAAATGGAAATTGGAGTGACAAAGACGAATCGCCGTGTAATTATGTTCGCGAATTGGCGAAAAACGATCCGAACTGGGCTAATCTCTCTGTTGCTGTGCTCGCCCACCGGACGACCTTTTTTAATGCGATACGCGCAATAAACACTCAAACGCCTTTTGTTTAACGAAAGGTCGAATTTGTGCGCATTTTGAAAAAGGGAAATCGCGTGTTGACACAGCGAAACCAAGTGGAGTGGAGGGTGAAATGCGATGCCGGAGGGCTGCGAGCGAGCGTGGCACCGAGATGTTTAGCCGAAGGAGGAATCTGGAATGCGCGCACGAGGCAAAACATGGAAACTGGTTCGATTGGCGAGTTCGGACAAAGTGTCACTCAGAAAGCTCTTGGGAAGACAATCGCGGCGCTATTTTGGGAGAAAAATGGTGAGAAAGAGGCGCTTGATTGGGGAGAGCGGCGGCGGCAGCCATCTGAGAGCGTGATTTGAGTTGAAAATATGAATTTCAGGAGCTGAAGTGATCGCCGCCTTCGTGAAAAGCCAAAATGACGGAATTTGGAAGCGGAGCAGAGCAAACGGAGGTTAAATATCCGCTTTCCATTAGTCATGCGAGCCTCCCAGCCTGCAGCACGCGCTCATCAACATCTTTGTTGACCTTTCCTCCTCAATTTCTCATCTATTTTGACTTTCGCGGCGGCAGAACGTTCGATCCCGATGGACCCATCGCGAGACCGTCGTGAATTCTGCAGCGAAAAATCGGAATTAATGAAATCCATTAAGCGACCGCCGTGCGCCGACACAAAAAGAGTGAAAAGTGGACGCACTTTGTTGGAGGTGCACGAAACGAAGCGTCAATACGTTCTCCGCGGTCGTAAATGCGGTGAAAAGATGGAGTAAAGGTCGCAAAAGAGGGTAAATAAAGCGATCGGGATCTCTTTTCAAAACATTCGCCTCTTGTTCGCCTGTTTTGTGATCAGCGGATTAGGCTCTGGTAGGCACATTGCAACATGGAGAGCCAAGGTCGAAAGAGGCGCCGAATGGAGAGGAAAGGCGGCGGGTGGCGCCGCGAAAGACACAAGAAACGATGACAAATTGCAGAAAACGAGTTCGTTGCGGTTGCACCCAAAAGGAGATGAAAAAGATGATCAAGTGTCTCTGTCACGAATATGGCGGAGGAAGAGGGGAACGGAGAGCTGGGAAGGACATTAGAACATACCGTAACCCAGTTGGCAGAGGAAAAATAAGAATTGATGGGGGAATGAAGTTCTTCTTGATCGTTTTAATTTGAAGAAACGATTATTGAAGCTGAACAAACAATTCGTTTACCAATCGACATGTAATTAAGTTTAGTGAGTCAATCAGCAATGACTCCGTGGCGCAACGGTAGCGCGTCTGACTCCAGATCAGAAGGTTGCGTGTTCGAATCACGTCGGGGTCAACAAATTTTTTTTAACGAACGCGGACGGACTTTGCACCTCCAAAACGGAACGAATTGTTGCAACGCGTCAAGTGCGCAAAAAAGTGTCAAAGTGAAAGTGTAAGAGATCCTCAACATCCTTCAACAAGTCTGCGCGCGCCACTAAACGGAGTCAATTCGGAGAAATCGCCGTTGTCCTCCGACCTCATCCGTCAGCGGAAATTATCGCTGAAGAAGGCGCGGAGACCGGTTCGGCTCCTCCGACCTTCTTTGAGGGCGAATCGAAGCGGCGAGCGAGTGGTCGACGATGGCGACGGGAAAGTACGAGGGAGAGGGCGACGGAATCAATGGATCCGCCGGGCAACTCGGCGCCAATTGTTGCCACGACGGCCACCTGGGCCTTCGCCTTTAAGTTTCGGCGATCAAGCAGCTGCTGGCGGCCGCCGGCGCCGCCCTCTTTTCACGTTTTTTGCTGTCGAGCAGAGGGCACGCGGTGCCCGTGGGCCGGGCGATGAGTCACGGGTGGAGATCTGGGATCAGGCCGGAGTCAACGAGGTGTCGCGCGCGCGCGATTGATCGGAAGATAAGCGGTGGAGGGGGAGAGAGCAATTGGGTTGTGACAGTTTGAGTCATTTGCGCAAATAACCTTCCGGAAGAGATCGCCGTGTTGATTGATCAATCGAGAGGCGCGATTTTATCGCCTCGTTAATTGGATCGTCACTTCGCCTGACGTTTGTCCCATTCACGACAGCGATAATGGCGCTTTTGAGGGCGCTTGGAACCTAAAATCTCGCTAAATTTGTCGAAACTCGCGCGCCCGCCGCACGAAGAAGACAATACGACGTCCTTGACTACAATTCCATCTCAATTCGGGGACGTAAACAACGATTATCCTTAAATTTCCACTTCTTAACGTCGAGCATCGCCGGGTGACTCAGCCGCTTACCACAAAAAGCTCTCTGATCGCTTACAGCGCGCGTTCCAATCGCAATCAAAGGCGCTTGATTGATCGGAGCAGATTCACCCGATCGATTGATTGTTGTTGTGAGTTGCAGTCGCTTCCTGAAGACGGCAAAACACGGTGGCAGCGGCGCGTAATCCCCAAAACGCAGAAACTGCGCGGAACAACCCGTTACCGAACACGCAAACACGGGAAACCAATCGACGGACGAGTGGAGTGACCAAACACGACGAGATCTCTCTGCCCTCTGTGGTCCTCGTATAGAGGCGAAATCTCGCAGAGGCGACAGGTCGCCTCGCAAAGTTTGCCCACGCGCGCTCGGACGACGAATAATCGAAGAAGATGGCGAGGTAATTCAATCTATGAGTACCGCAAAACTAAAGAGGAGTGGAGGGGCGGCCGATCGCCGAATTTGAAACATGAAATGATCGCCGCGCGGCTGTCAACGACGGCGAAGTGATTCATCGTCGCAGGGCTGAGCGCGGAGATTAACGCGGAAAATACCCAATTTCGGACGTATTTTGAGAGTTCCGCGCGAAGAGGGAGGGCGATTGAGTGCTTGGAGGGTGATTCAGCGGCTGAAAAAGAGGAAGTTCGAGGTCGGATCGATGTTGCCGATTGGCGAACGGCCCTTCAGGGTATTTTGGATTAATGCGGATTGATTTCTGCCATCCTGTGCAGTTAGCGCAATCCTGGGGCTCTTTTTGCGGGTTCAATCGGAGCAAACGCTGTGCGATTGCACAGAGCTCAGATTCCTCCTGTTCCGCATGCGAAAACGTTCGGAATTTCGCAAACAACCGCGTACTTCCAGTCAACACACACCAACAGCTGCTTCTCAATAGAGCGCCCGGATGATTGCGGCATCAAAAGCGCTGTAAAAAGATCAAAGAGTCTTTTTGTGGACGTGGCTGATCTGTGAATCATCGCCGCAGCGCTTCATCGATCAACAGTGTCAATTGCAAAGTGCTCAATCCGCGGATTAGCGCGATTTCGCTGTCAAGGACCCGCCGAACGCCTAATCTTCCAGTGATCTAACATCCGGATTCGCCCCTCCACGCAGTCATAAAACGAAAGAATTCGGTTTACGACGAGAACAGCGACTCCCCGACCGATCCGATCGGAGTTCACCTCGATGACTCATTCGCACAAATTGCAAACAGCGCGAGAGTGAGAATTGGCCAAACAAACGGGAAAAACAACGCCGAAGGCGACGCGTCGGCCCTTCGCCTTTTCACCTCAAATCACGACTTTAAGGAAGACACAAACAGGTCGTCGGAAGGTTTTTGTCGCGTGCCCGCGCGCTCGAACGACCGAATTTGGCCCAAGGTCACTGAAGAAGACGCCGGGATGGAGGGGAGGATGACGGCCACCGACCACAAAGCTTATCTGATTGCAATTAACGTTGGGAAATTGGCTAATTAAAGGGAAAGTGAGTGTTTGAGTGACGGATCGCTTTATCTCAACGGGGTAATGAGCTACGCGGCTTTGCTTTGGTCCGGAAACGGCGATTGCGATATAGAAGCTCTAAATACGCGCCATCCGACCGCAGTTTCACCTCGTCATGCAATTCAACCCGATCAACTGACAAACTGCGCTCCTCGCTGCTAGAGGATCGAAAATCGCAAAAAGCGCGCAAGTTACAATTAGAGAGCGGAGAAATGCGAATCGAATCGCCGCCAAAAACGATAAGAAGAAATGTTTCGCTCCAATTTCGAGCACCAAAACGACCGATTACAAAGGTCGGACAGCCGGAGCGGACGGAGGGTGGTCGGAGACGTGTGCAGGAAATCAATCGTCCGCGACAGTCGGAAGCGCAACGGTCAGTGCAAAAAGCGTGTAGAGAGAAAACAAAGCGCGCGGAGGATAATCCGAAGCACTCGGCGGCCCTTCGTCCGCAATTCGCGCCAGTTTAGCAAATATTACGAAGTAAATCCACTTCGGCGAGCGGAGGCGAACGCCACGCGCCCCTCGCGCACCTTCGTCCTCCTCACCGGGGAACAAATGAAGAATTATGTCGTCGCTCGTGGCGATGACCAAATTCGCTGACACGCGCGAATTTCAAGGTTAATTATTGTGGGATCGATCAATTGCGGAGACGAAGACGTTGGCGGAAATCTTGATGACCGTAAAAACGAAAACAGGTCTCCCAGAACGTTTCACTCCATTGGTTTCAAGCTGCGCACGACTTCATGTTCATATTTATTAAAAAGTCGGACATGCGCCTTCTACTCTTCCGCCTCCAACGTCTTCTTCGAGTTCTTCTTCTCCTTTTCGGCCAACTTCTTCTCGTCAGGGAAAGCGCCGAGGCCTTTGAGAACCTCCACGGGGATCAGCGCGACGAGCACCGCGTCCATCACAAGATGAGCCTTCTCCTGCGCGGCGTTAACTTGCTTCGACGCCTGAAATGTTCCGATTAACCTCTGAATCTTGATGCAAACAAACCTTCTTGATGAGGCAAACGAAGAGAACGACGGAGACGACGAGAAAGGCGATGCTCAGCGCAAGAAGACCGCCGGCTGCGATGAAGAACGGATATTCGTTTCCGTCCAGAACGGCCTGACGACAAACCATTTCGTGGTTTATAAACTCCGTCACTTCCTGAAACTCGCTATCAGCACAGAGAACGCGCTGGGAACAAACCTTTGGAGTTTTCCCAGAAGCAGTGACGGCAAGAAGCGCCAGAACGGTGAAACGGATGAGCGATTGCATGCTGGTGCTGACCGATCCGACTGTTGGAAGGTTCTTCGAATGGAAGAAGTGCGGTGGATGTACGCAGAAGTTGTCTAGAATCATTCTATCGTGAAATCGTGGAGTCTAGAATGGTTCACAAGTTATAATATCTGAAGGATTATTTCCGAAAGCAACATTCTTAACGATTTTAAAACGATTTGATTTCTAGTGCCAAAAATGGAAGGACACTGCTCTGACTCCGCAGTCGTCTCTGCTCAACGGACGATTGTGAACGCTGCGAAACGACGGCAGTGAGTGTCTTCCCTTTCCTAAAAGACTTTGAACTTTTCTTTTAGACGACTGAGGAGCAAGTATTGTCGGATCAATTATAGTAATTACCCCTCCCCAGCTGCCTGAGGACCGCGGTGGGACCAGCGAGCCCTCGTACACTTTCGTTTTTTCAACTTTGGTAATTTTGAGTTGGCAAGTTCGTTCTCGTGCGCCCTGTGTCCGTTTGTACTATTTTTTCTATACGAAATGTCCGCTAGGTCATAATGCATCGGATTCCAAAGTTTCGCACGGAACAGAGCATCCTGGGCCGATAAAATTGAAACTCCTCGAAGTGGGCCATTGCTCTTACGGAGCTCCACCCATATTTGGCCGTTTTTGGACATAATTGGAAGCTCTTTTGGCTTGTGAAGGCATGAATAGGCCTTTTGCAACCTTGCGCTCACTGGATAACTGCGCTCTCAATGAAAAAAACAAAGAATTTACTCATAAATCCAACAATGACAGTGTACTGGGGTCACTATTTGAGGAAAGAACAATTTGGCTCATATCAAGCTCATCATAGAGAGCAAACTCGTTTTCTACACGCATAATATGCCACAAACGACACAGACGTTTGTTTGATATGCTTCAACCTGAAGGTCTTCTGGTCGATTTCCTATACTTCGGGTACGATTGCAACAGTTCCTCCTCCTACGGAGTATCCATCCCACAAGGCGATAAGCTTGAGGACCTCACTTGCGGCTCGTACTTCTGCATAGCCGCTGTCGTGCGTACTCACATCGTCGATGTTCTGACTGTGGTGCAAGAAGTGTTCGGGTCCGTACCATTCGTATTTGCGGATTTCAGGTTCCGATTCGAACTTCTCTTGTTCTTCGCTGTCACCCATCTGAAGGAAGAAGTGGAATGCAATGATGAATAGTCAAAGTTACTTTGATGCTGGGGGTCGTTGTGGCGTTTTGCTGGTAAATGAAGTAGTCTGGCGTCGAGAGTCCATGTAGCTCACAACGGAAGATATCTGGGTCTTCAATAGGAGTTGTCTTAAGATTCAGCACCAATGAAGCGATTCCCGAGTAATTTACATCCGAATGTGTAATTAACGAGCCGTCTGTGTAGGCCTAAAGCGTTTATCAAGATATCATATATTGCCTCTTTTTCTAACCACTAGGTACGGTGCTTTAGGGTTCGTCAGTTCTTTCATTTTGCTGAGTTCCTGTCTCTTGTTTCTTGAACAAATTGGGGCCAAATTCGGAAACCAAACGCGTAGGGATTCGGAGCAGTGCGGTGACGAGCATATCTATACCAAATTAGTTGTCCCTATTTCTGTTCTAGCAACGACCTACTTTAGAGAGAAGTGTCAGGGATCTTAGCCGTCGGGTAGCACAGATTGGAGTCGGAGCGTCGTGGAATCGTCGAGATTGTATGCGCTAGTCCAGAGATGAAGAAGGGAGCACCCCAGGATTCTGTGTAGGTCTAAAGCGTTTATCAAGATATCATATGCTGCCTTTTTTCTAACCACTAACAATGAGTACGGCTTTTTAGGGACCTTCAGTTCCTTCATCTTCCTCAGTTCATGCCGTTCTTGTTTCTCGAACAAATTGGGAAAGCACTTGATGAACACCAAATTAGTTGTCCCTCTTTCTGTTTTAGCAACGACTTACTTTAGAGAGAAGCCTCGGCTCCTTCCTGCCTTGAGATAGTATCAAACGGTGCATCGTGGTTTCTGAATCTCCTCCTATTCCAAATCTGAACCACAATGGAAGGACACTGCTCTGACTCCGCAGTCGTCTCTGCTCAACGGACGATTGTGAACACTGCGAAACGGCGGCAGTGAGTGTCTTCTCTTCCCTTGTCTTCCCTTTTCTTTGTCTCTTAATTTTTAGTCTTCTTGTCGATTTGTCCCACTTCGGGCACGATTGTCCGATCTTGGCAAGACTATATTTGGCGGGAAACGTCAATTTTTATTCTTGGTGGTATTCATCGAATCCTGGAATTTTGGAATTTCGAAATGTTTTGGAAATGATTTGTTGATCATGTTATTTTTTAGTTTCCTCAGTTGCTTTTGGCTGATTCTTGCTCCGTAGTGATTTTCTGTTTTTCGCTTGATTGTACTATTTTTGTAGTTACACAACGGGAACCGTTTCTATTATGATGTGGTTGGCAGTTCAACGTGCTCACGGGGATGTTGATTGTTATTTACGCGTAGTGAACGAATCCATTTCTATTTTTGTTAAAATATTTCTCAGCTGCCGCCGCCATTTCTTTGTTTCTTGTTGTCTGTATGTTTAGTTTCGTGCTGGCTTCGCGTCGATCTCCGACAGCAACAACTCATGTTATTGTCTTGTTTTCAGTTACTAACAACTAACGATGACTCAGCGTCAAAACCCCGTCGAGTATCTCGCCGGCCTTCTGGAGGAAAAGGAGCGTTTGCAGATTCTTTTGAATCCCGCGGACGGAAACTACGCCATGGATCTTGTCGACATCGGTGAGTCTCCAGTGCCTTGAGTTCTCAACATTTCAAGTCTTTTCAGAAATTGCTCGTGTTCGCAAGCAGGCCTACGACGGAACCTTCAACAGCGGTACGATGGCACTGCCCATCCCCCGTGGACCTGAGGCAATCATCCAACAGGAGGTTGCGCTTCCCGGCATGACTAACGTTCCCTTCTCCGTTGTGCATACATTGATCGAGGCCATCGAAAACATCATTAGCAAAGTGGCGCAGTATACCGGATGCACCATCAAACTCATCGAGCTGGGATGTGGTCCTTCAAGAAAGCCTGAGTTTGTCATCAAAATTCGCTGCTTGGACGCTGCTAGCCGCGCCCGTGTGCGCTTGGACATCGCCACCGAATACGTCGAGGCTTACTTGGCTTGTCTCGGTATTCTCTGAGCACGCGACTTTTTTTGTCATGTTGTATCTCATTAACCATTAACTTTTTTTGTCACTTAATTCTGCTCATAACGAATGTCACTAACTGTTATAAAAATGTACTGAAATGATCGTTGTTTATTCATTCACTTTGTGAAGATTACTATTTATATCGTTTGTTGGTGGGAGCTCACTGATCCTGAAGTCGTTTCTTCGCTCGGCGCATCAGCTGAAAACGTCAGATTATGTTTTTCCGACCTCGACCTGGAGCACCATACTCGAACTTCCGGTTGTCGTAGTCGTTCCGCAGGTGGAGGTCGTTCCTACACAGCTTGGATCCACTGACACAGTCGATGTCGACGATTTGCGTGCACCTGAAATGAGTTTACAAATGCTGATGCGGCGGAACTTACGCAGTTGGGCTGACGGCAGCTTTGCCGTCTCCGCGCTCAGTTTCTCCATTTTGCTTTGTAAATTCTCCAGTTCCGCCTCTTTTCTGAGCGGATTCTGATGGGCGACGAATGCGACGCTTCTCGGACGGATCGAAGGGATTCCGTAGAGCGTGTCCGCGTAGTCCGACACCGGCTCCTTCAGTTTCAGCGATGATTTGTTCCGCGATTTCGCTCGCTGACTTTTGCCTTCGACTCGGAGCGAAGAAGCGAAGCGCGAAACGCTTTGCGTTGATTGCGTCCGCGACAGCGACTGAGAAGACCGCTCTCTCACTGAGCTCTTCGACCTTTTCGAGCGCGACGATTTACGCGGAGATTTTCCCTCCTTCTTCTTCTCCTCTCGTTGTCGCTCCGTCCTCTTGTCCTTCATCTTGTAGAAGCGCCCAGTCATTCCTTTCAACGATTCGGGCGTCAGGTGCACGACGACAGGACGACGCTTCTCCGTCTCTTCCGCTTGCGTCGGCGCATCTTCAGTTCCACGTCGTCCTTGTGCGTCCATGACCGCCGGCATTCCACGAAACGCGTTGATGGCAGCTAAGGTTCCCGCTTCGGCTAAAATCGCGTTCGTTAAAATCAAAGAATTCAGTTGACTTACAATCGTTGAAGAGCGGCGCATTCGGGGAGAGCGGCGGCACGCTGCCCGCCTCGACGAATTCGTATTGCCGATCTGCTTTACGAATGTGTCTGTTGCCTTGCGAAACCCAACCACCGATCTCGTGGAGCTTCTGGATGCATCCGTGGCGTCTCCACGGATTCGGGTCGTGGAAACGATCGTTGCGCTGATGTTTCGCGTTCACTCCCCAGATTGGCACCTGAAAGTGCGCTTGGAGGCATCTTGATGAAGAGAGTTCGTTGGTACCTCGTGGACGATGTGTTTTGTGTCAAAGAAGATGACGTCGGCCTTTGGATGACGACCTGAGAAGAGCTTCGCGGGCTCCTGGAACGTCCGGCCGCTCTGAATGTCCTCCAATGGAATCAGCTCCACGCAGCTCATCGCCGAGTTGACTTGCGACGTCGCCATTTGCGGGTGCGGAAGGTACTCCGTGTTGCAGAAGGTCGAACGATTTCCGTCGCTGAAGTAAGTCGAACGCGTTGGCTTCATGGAGTTTGTTGCACATTTCTCCGAGCGCTCTTTCCGGCTCTGCGACCGCTCTGAGGGCGGCATGACGCACCGTGTGCCGCCACATCCTCGCATTCTGTCTGCTTCTGCAAGGACACGTGTCGCGGAGACACGAGACGTCTCGCGGAGGCTTCTTCAAGGGTTCTTCAGGGCCGCGAACGCTTGTGTCGACGCTGCGTTCGGTGAAAACGGTCGGCGATGTATCCTCTCATCGTGGTTGCGGCCGCCCTCGCCCTCGGCTACTTCTACCACACGAAGGTGAGTCGTTTTCTTTGCTCCAGCTCCGATCAACCGCTCCTTTCTGCTTCAGTATGTGGCCAACCAAAACGCCGCTGCTCCTTCTGCTCCGGCTTCCTCGTCCGCCTCCAAGGTCTCCGTCAAGTCGACGTCACAATCTGTCAAGGTTGCCGCGAAGTCGCCTTCGGTGAGTCGCCTCGTGAGTCGTGTCGTCGTTCATTCTCCGTTTTCAGAGTGTTAAGGAGCGGACTCCTCAGCCGCCAAGCGACAAGAAGAGCGACCGGAAGCCTCGCGAAATCAAAGTCTTCAATCTGTCGATCGGCGGGGACGACGATGAGCCTGGTGTAGTGAAGAACACTGCGCTCTTCCTGTCGGAGCAGCAGCCGAAATCAGAATCTCCTTCTCAGGACGCGAAGACCGCCAAAGAGCCAACGGAGCAACGTCCATCGAGCGATGTTGTGACTGCGGCAGAACCTTCAGAAAGCGCCTCGGCGCCAGATGTCCGCCCGACGGAGCCTGAATCCGATGCTGATCGACCATCTCAAGATGTGAAGACCGCCAACGAACCCACAGAGCGTCCGACTGCTGCTGTACCAGCCGATGATGCTCCTTCCGTTGATGTCGGCGCCGCTCCTGAACAAGCTCGAGAAAACCCGAATGATCGTCCGACGAGCGATGTCGTCACAGCGATATCGCCTGCGAAGTCGACTCGTGCCGCCGAAACTGCCGAGGATGCGAACACTGCTCAGATCCCCACGGAGCAAGCCAACACCGCCAGGGACCCTACGAGTGATCCTCTGCGGACCGCGAAGAGCAGTGGATCCGAACGAGTCAAGACCGCCAAGGACATCGACCAGTTGCCGTCCGCTGCTGACGTTCCCACTGCCAGGATTCCATCGCTGCTCGACGTGCCGACCGCTTCTCTACCCAGCGAGGCTGCTGCAAAGCA
This sequence comes from Steinernema feltiae, assembly GCA_007213375.1. NCBI lineage: Eukaryota > Metazoa > Nematoda > Chromadorea > Rhabditida > Steinernematidae > Steinernema > Steinernema feltiae. The sequence continues at coordinate 39,205 of MQUG01003368.1, forward strand.
AGTTGAAGGTGCGGCTCCAGAAGCTTCTGCAGTAGCGGCGGATCCGGCAACCGCTGCAGCTGTCGCCAGTCCTGAGAAGAAAAAGAAGAAGAAGAGCAAGAAGAAGGAAAAGGAAAAGGAAAAGAGTAAGAAGAAGGAGAAGAAAGGCGACACTGTTGGTAAGAATTGATTGTGCACCGCTGGCAGCTCTTGACTTTTGCATTTTCAGAAGACGCCGACGATAAGGACAAGAAAGAGAAGAAAAAGAAGAAGAAGTCGAAGAAGTCCAAGTCGAAGGACAAGAAGCACAAGAAGGACGGGTCTCAACGCGAAGAAGCTGCTGCAGCGGCTGATGCTGGTGGAGCGCCCGCGGAGTAATTTGTGAAAATGAGTTGTCAACACACGAATAAAGTTTTCTCTCTAATCTTCCCAACTTTTCTGATAAACTGGATGTGAATTCATGTGGCCTTGAACGAATTATTCGAAACTACACATATTCGAAACAATTGTTCAACTGTTTGCAAGAAAACTCACGGGACACCGTTGCACACGAAATTCAGAGTTTGCGCGCCATTGTAACACATGAAAAATCTCTCCTTTGTCCGCGTTGTTTGTGTAATGCCACAATGGCCAGCGGCGCTGGTGATCTTCGTCCTCCCTACCGTAGTTTTGGTTTCTCATTTCGTTTCACTCCGAAATTTGAGGCATCGCCAGCTCATTCCCGCGCACGTTGAGGAGTTGAAATGGAAACGAAATGAGATTCAAGTTTGGTCTTCCACTTGTTTTTCTCGAACTCCCCGGGTGACGTGTCGCGCGGCGTGAATTGGGTCGGCGGTCAACTGCTCATGCGGCCACACCACCTTGTCTCGCCGCTGTCTGATGTGAGCCTGGAGACCGCCGTCTGAATGGTTATCCGCGTTTCCGAATCCGAATTTGACGTCGTGGAGAGTGCGATGATGCGGGGAGCTTCTCTCCCACTCACTCATCACCGAGTCGATCAATTGTTTGTCGTTCTCTCCGTCCGCCGACCGGCGATGGAGAGGAGGGACGGACGCGTCGTCCTCCACAATTGAGCACCGAAAGCGTCGAGAATGTTTTTCAGCCGAAATGCTCCGTTTTTCGCTTCGACCGATGCCGCTGTATGCTTCTAGTCGTTTCACGTTTCGTCGTTCGCGCCTAATATTATTAGCACTTTTTATTTACTTTGAATGTCGCTTTCTCGCGACGTTCGTCGCCTCTATCGATTGGCAAATTTCGTATTTTTCCCGTTGTTTTCAGGGGTTATTCGATGTCCGCATGATCTTCCGACGCGACCCGTGCGGAATCCTCTGCGTTCTGATTACCTACGCCTCCCTCGTCTACTCCGACTATGTCGTGATTCATTGGCTCGTTATTCCCACGTTCCCCGAAAGGCAGGTGCTTTTCGCGTTCAATTCAATCAGTGCAACTTTTTCAGTCCGCTGGGAGCGATTCATGTTGCGATATTCAACACTCTGCTCTTCTTGGCGTTAATCGCTCACTCCCGAGCGATGCTCACTGATCCGGGGATCGTGCCAATCAACAAAAATACGTAATTCGCCGTTGTGTTTATCCGCTTATTTCAGCATTTTTTGTTGTAGGCATGTAAATAATCGGAGATTAGGAGGCTCGTCCATGGTGAAGGCGTCGTCGGATGAATCCGACGACAGCGACTCGGATAGAGAGGCGATGATGTCAGCAGAACAGCGTTTTGTGGTTAGAATTTGTTCTTCGATCCGCTATTTCTAACTGAATCGTGTTGCAGGGCGAAGATTGGTCAGTTTGCACGAGATGCGAATCGTTCAGACCGCCTAGAGCGCATCATTGCCGGGTTTGCCGTCGGTGTGTGCGGAAAATGGATCATCACTGTAACCTTTATATTCTGCTTATTGGGTGATTAATGTATCTGTTTAGGTCCCTGGGTCAATAATTGCGTCGGCGAATTCAATCAGAAATATTTTCTTCAATTTCTTCTCTACGTAGCCTTATCTTCCACTTACGCCATCGGGTGAGTCAACGTTCAGAACACGAATGTCATTTGGTGATTTTTACAGGTTAATCGTGACAGCTTGGGTTTATCATGACGAACACGGTCCTACGGGAGCGAAGGGCCCTTACGGGATACCTATGCATCACAAGAAAATGTAAGTACAACGTAGGGCAGTATAAACTAAAGTCGATTTTAGATTGCACTCGATTTTCTTGACTATTGAAAGTGCATTGTTCGGGATGTTTGTGCTGGCCGTTTCGTGCGATCAGGTTCGTTGTTTGTCTTCGCTATTAGTCAATCGCTTCGACCTTTTCAGTTGCAAGCGATTTTCAACGATGAAACAGCGGTTGAATCGGTGCAAAGACGGGGAACGCGCACATATCGACAGCGAAGGATACGCAGCAAATGCGATCTGTTGCAAGAAGTTTGCGGACCTAGCCACTGGTTCATCTGGCTGCTGCCTTGCTCGACGGTCAGATCGGAACGTGATCTTGTTAAATTTCCTCAGGAATCTCATTTTGCCGTGTGACTGCAGCTTCCGTGAGGGAACTGTTGCGCATATATCAATTTTTGGTGTACATAGAGTTAAATTTAGTTGTAACCATAACATAATATTTATTTCGCCATTTGAGCTACCGGCCTCCGCAATCGGTAATGGCGCTGCTTCTTGGCGAACTGACTTTAATAATGCACTGTGTTCGGTTGTCTCTCATCACCAATGAATGTTTGTTGATGTTTCACTTTAACCTCACAAGGCGATGCGAAGTGTTGAAAAGCGATGCAAATTGACAATGACAGTTTCATAAAAGATGTGAATCCCCAAAAGGGAGTGTCCCCCCAGAGATGGTCAAATTCGCCCCCGTTCGTACAGTCAGAAAAACGAGAAACGTGCTGATCTTTTCAGCGCTTTTGAAGATTCATGCAATCGAGAATCCGAAGTCAAAAGTAAATAATAGGAGATGTCGGCGGCCGATTCCCCTGCGACGAATGGTTCTGCTCGCCTCAATGATCAGGAGGGAAATGGAGAAGAAAGACTCTGTTTTCAACATCCCCATCGAGATGATTCTGCCGAAAAGGAAAGAAGAAGTAGATGAAGAGGAGGTTGATCTGGTGAACCGACTGGTCGAGAAAATCATGAAAAAACATGCAAAACAACGAGCGAAGAAAGAAACTTCTGAAAATTTGTGAGCGTTGAAATGAAATAAATTGTGATTTTGAAAGGCGAGCGAGAGCGACCAAATTCCATCAGAAGGAACCGTAATGCGTTTGCGACCATCTACGGTCCCGCAGCGGCGAGCTTAGGAGAAATTTGTTTTCTCAGCTTGTGCTCGTTCGCACTAATTATTTCACATTGGAGATTAGTTTACACAAGCTAACAAGTTCTTTGATGTGGTTGCACCTGAGGGAGCCATCGCCGGACATTGTATGTGTTGCAGCGATGTTGGCACCCGCCATGATTATATATACCTGCTGATGTTTCTCCGCGTCATATGTGCTCCACACCTCGGTGCATTGCTTCTTTCCGCGTCTCTCGCTCGCAGCTAATTTTCGAATTGAATTTTCAGCGCGCGGGTGTTGCATGCGAGCAAATTTTCATTCGTTCACGTTTCTGTTTTCCGATTTTCTAATTCTTTCAAATTTTCGTTTTGCAGAGAACGAGCAGAATGAACGCATTCGAGAACATCTCGATGTCGGTGTTATCGATGGCGCATCGCGTTCAAGCGATCGTCGACGAAAAGCCGGAGAGCTTTCCGAAAGGCGAGTTGATGGAGGACGACCCCGATAGAACGGTGCTTTTCGTTGCGTTTAGGGATGATAATAATGTGATGAATTTTAGCTGATGGATCCCGAAATCTGCGACATGGTGAATCGGTTTATCGAGACCTGCCAGTCACCGTCCGCCGAGGCGCCGTTGGAGCCTAAGGATGAGGGAATTGTGAAGCCGACTGGGAAGAAGCAGAAGACTGTGTATGTTCCTCTTACTAGTTTCTGAGGAGATGTGTACGGAGAATGTTGCAGGTACCACTTAGCGCCGTTCAGTGAACTCTTCAACACAATGATCTGCGAGTGGAGCAAAAATCCGAAACTTTCGCTTGACGCGAACTTCTATGTGGAGCGCGTGCCTGACAGCGATTCAAAGTGCTCGCGGGAGATGGACGCTCTTCTGGTGGAGTTCGTCAACTTTAACCTCACTCGACCTGCCGAGCGATCGGATTGGTGTGTCATCGAGTCGCCTCTCGCCAACAGCCACTGCTTTCATTACCTCTTTCGAGTACTAGATCTTGTTTCAGGCATTACGTCGATGCACTCTTTTCAGCACGCGTTTTTCAAGACTACGTTAACGGAAACCGAGATTTCGACGAAGAAACCGAAGAATGAGGCCTCACGGCGACAGACGCGATTCGTGATGAAAGATGACCGAGCGGTGCTCTCGCTCCAGGACACCCATGCCATGCTCCACGCGGTGTGTGACCAGCTGGGGCTCGTGATTGTCGACAACTTTGTCTACGTCACTCGGCTTACCGGCAACCGAGTCGAGCACCTCAAGTACACCATGGTGCAGTTTATAAACGGCGATGTGAGTGCTCACTGTCGAAGAGGACGTGGATTTCAAACTCGTTTAAGGTAGAGAAGGCGTGCTGGATCGACTGCACCGACTACAGGACCACTTTCCGTATCCACTGCGTCAACGACTCGATCGTAAATACCGTAAATGTCTCCTATTTTCTGGAACACATTGAAGACGTCCATCCTCAGTTTGTAAGTGCGCACTTTCATACTCCAATTACAGCTCACATTTCAGTCAATCCATTTCGAGCATCTTCTTCATTTCCCGCGCGTTTCTTTCAAACTGGAGAAGAACGTCGAATATCAGTTTAACCCCCACGAGCGCTTGTGAATGCTTTCTGTTATATCTATCTGTAAATTTGTGCATCAGTGCTTAATATTAGTTTAGTTCATAAGAATAAAGTCCTATTAACGAAAAAGTGATTCCGTTGCGGGGAATCGAACCCCGGCCTTGCGGGTGAGAGCCGCAAATCCTAACCACTAGACCACAACGGACTTGTGGACTAAATGTGCGAATACGCCCATAGCATCGCTTGCATCGTTTATGATCGAATAGCACTTCGCAATGCAACAGCAGGTGTTTCTTCGCTCGCTGTTCTCACTTTGCAAAGGAGGTCGTTGCGGAGGTCGAGTCTGGTGCATGATGATCTTTACTGTCTGGGCGGTGCTCCCGCCGCGAAAAACGGCGCGAGTCCGAGAGCAACGCGCCCGCCGTCCGCTGTTCTCATCCCCGCGATCCGTCCGTTCATCCTCGCGACTGGCATCTGCTGACCGTCGTTCTTCGGGTCATCCGATTATGCTTGAGGCTGGAGATGTGAAGGACGCGTCGTCGAGAGTCCGAAACGCGGGCAGATTGTTTGTTTTCCTCTCACAATTCTGGATTCCGTACAACTTCGAGGCTTTCCGGCGGCCAGGACCACTTCGTGATTTATGATTCGCGTTGTTTATCATGCGCTTGTTGACTGCTTGTTCTCGGCCTTCCGCTGCGGCGACTATCTCCTCTTTCTCTATTGTTGTTGGTGAATATTTTCGGAGTTTGGTGTGGCTACTGGATGCTTCAATGCCGTGAATCCCTTCGCTACAGAGCCGATTGCTTCAATCTTCAGGAAGAACGAGCGTTCCGCACTCGCTTCTAGTAATACTAACCAGATTTTGGTCGTCCTGTCTGCTATTGGAGTAATCCACCCGGTTGGATCATCGAGATTGTGTGCTTCCGTAACGTCGATCTCTATTAACATTGTTTTGCATCGTGGATTCGAACGATTAACGCACGCAACAGCGATCAATTTGCCCAGCCGCGCGCGCTGATTTAGCACTAAATCTACTTGCTGCTTGGGCTTGAATGAACTTAACGGAAACTGCTTAAAAGGCTCTGCTTGACTGTCGTTCTTCTTAACCGTTTATGTGCTCCATCTATCCACATTTCAATCAATCTGTTATTCCGTGCGTTTTAGACGTCTGACGAACCATGAAGGACATAGACCTTAAGAAGGACTTTATGAACTTTGATGTCGGTTCCCTTCTAGGCTCGAACGCCAAAATCAACGCCGTCAGCATGAACCCTGGATCTGGACCATCTCCAGATCTCCAAGGCGATGTAATCAACCAGATGTTGGCGGATCTCCGTCACTTGGTCGTCGGAATGACAACCAAAGAACGAACTGCCGATGCGAACATCAATCAAGGACAGTCGGTTCAGGAGAGAATTGCGATTATGAAAGAGGTGAGTGAGGCTTTTGTCCAACTTTATTCACAGGATCTTTTAGTATCAAGAAAAAATCGACGACATGAACGGCTGCTGGAGAATGCAAGGAAGAAAATCACTTTTGCACGGGTTGCAGCGAGAGAATCGACAGATTTTGGCTCTGCAGAATGACAACCGCCAACTGAGGATTGCGGTGAAGGAATACGAGGACACGCTGAACTTGATCATGAGCAAACACAGGTCGATTGTTTCGTCGTTCAAAGGCGACTTCAAGCTGCCTGGTATTGACCAGTTGGTGGTAAGGTTGCTGAAATCCAATCTGAAACTGATCGAAACACGTTTCAGGTTGAGAACGGATTTGATGGCGAAAAATTCTTGAATTTCTTCCATTCCCTGGGCCAGTGCATGGAGCAAGGAGAAGTGCAATCGCAGCGCGATCAAGAAGTAAGCGGTTATTCTTGCGGCCAGAACTAATTTTGAATTGCAGACGATCAAACAACTTAGAACAGAGAACACGATTCTCCGCGAGTTACTCAACATCGCCGCTCACAACGCGGGAGACGTTCGAGCCTGTTTCCGGAGCAGAATGTGCGAGAGCGCGGGCGGCAGCAGCGATTCCGGCACAACGAAGGAGCATTCGTCACCGTCTTCGTCTGAATCGTCAAAGCGCGGAAGCTCAGAGCCTCAGCAACCTGAAGAAGTAGCGCCGGCGGACCCCCAGAACGCCAACATCAATGGCGTGCAGCCAAAGGAGAAAATTAACTGTAATGGCAGCATCACCGACAATTCTGAAGAAGAATTGGAAGTCGAGTGTGGGGAGCTCACGCGCTGTCGTTCGCGGGATTCGTGCACTAGCGAGGATACCGTTATCTTTGTGGAAGCACCCGTGAACGGAGTGTAATTTCGTATTTCAGGCAATTATCTATTGGGGCTACAGTTTGTTGTAAGTAATGTACGTTCGGGGTATGTACACATGTGCGAAGTCAACTCGTGGCTTATAAAATAAGTAAATCGCTCGTTTCTTACTTCGTACACGCTTGGACGGGGCCTATTGCGCACCGCTGGCTAGTTTTGTGTCTGCGCAAAAATAGGTCAGCTTTGGGCACAAAGTTGTTAGGCTTGCACTCTGCGTGTAATTGCGCGTACGGGAATGCGACGACAAAAACGCGCATTTGACGTAAATCTCCCTCCTTAAAAGCGGCAATCTGCATCGAGGCGGCCACACTCCGTCATGGCTTCTCGCTCGTTCCTTCTCGCATTCGTCACTCTCGTCGCGTTCTTCGCCTTCGCCTCCGCAGGAAGTAAGTGAGACGCTCTATTCGGAGTTTATTTCCGTGTTTAGAGCTCGGACTTCGCTGGGGAGGATACGGAGCGGCATCATCGCCCAAGTACGGTGGATACGCTTCCGGGTACGGCCTTTCGGGATACGGTAACGGATACGCGAAAACCTACAATGGTGCTGAGTACAAAGTGAAGTTCGGTCACGGTTTGGAAGAGCTGGGAAATGGAGGATACGGTGATGAGTACGGTAACGGATATATCTGGCAGAAGTGAAGCGGTTTCGAGTAAATAAATTGAATTTGATGTTAATTGATCTCACAGAATTGAATCTCTTCTCCGACAGAGAAGTCGATGAGTCGGCGAAGCGCCAGCTCGATTCGAAATTGATTTTCAAACCGAATTGTTTCACCTGGACGAAAGTGCGAAAACTGAACGACTACATGAAGGCTCGATGACCGCTCACCAACGGTCCTGCAACGAATCGCGTCGTATCGCATGAAGCGCTCGGACGTGATTTGCAAGTCGCCTCGCGCTTCCATCGTCGCACTTCTTTCAAAATGGAAAAAGTTCCTGCTGCTTTCATCGCGGCTGTTTGCGCTCTCCGGAACTGCTGCCAGAATGATCCTCGAAAGTGTGCTTGCACGAAGCCTGATTTTGGTAGCAGCGGTTGGGTCTTTACAACCTCTTCAGAGAAGACGAAATTCGACCTCTACGTCGTCGCCCTGAGAGGCCAGTGGATGTACGGTTTTCGGGATGCGAAGCTCCGGAACGCCAACCTCCGGACCTGGAATGAAGTGAAGAATCTTCCGAACGTCGACGAAATACGAATTCAAATGATCTCCGTGATTCAGGCTGACAGCCATAAATACGAGGCGACGCTGCAACCGCTCGGTAGCGACTTTGAAGAGCTGCTCAGATGGGTCACTTCGATCTGCAACGGACCGTGGCTGTGGATAGCCGCTGCTGTGCCCTTCTTCTGTGCTAACGGAAAAATCCTGTTGGAGTGGATCGAGCAGACGTGGTTCTACACGGTTTCCTTCGAGGAATTCAATTTCGTCCACGGGCATCTCGAGCGTTTTGTGGAGAAGCAGAAGACGGCGTGGAAGTCGACGCTGTTCGTTGTGAGAAAGATCGCCAGCGGCACAATCGTTCTGGAAAAGTGGCTGCGAGAGGGACCGGTGAAGGAAGCGGTCATTCAGGACCAAAACTACCGCTGCCCGCTTGGTGTGGTGAAAGGATTCATCAAGCGCTTCTTCCAACGCCCCACAGCGCACAACAAAGGTCAGTTCATTTGAGCACTCCGTTTGTGGAGGATTATTGGAAGTTTATGAACGAAATGACTCGGCGGAACCTGCACATCTGCGCATTCAGTGAAACGGAAAAGGTTTTGTTTGTTGAACAAGAAGTTGGACTTTGGATAGGAAAGCGTTTGTATGAAGACAACGAGTTTCTCCTAATTACGTGCACTGTTCCGTAAGTGAATACCCCACAAGAGGGTCCCGTCAGCGCCCATTTCTGTGAACTTAATATTGTAATGTTGATAAAGATTTTCGAGGATGATTTTGGAAGCGCGGTCTCATCAAATAAATAGCCCGGTGGACACGATTCAGGTGACACCGACGGCGGACAAAGACGAAGAGGATTCAGGCGTTGCGAGCGAAAACAGACGCGTTGATTTTAAATTTTCGTTTTTCCAGTGGTCCTGCGAGGAAATCGTCGCATCGCTTTTGTCATTTTTTTGAAAAAAAAAACAAACATAAAAAGCGACCGAAATCAACTCGATTCGACCAGAAATGGATCGAGTTCCCGCTGTCTTCCGAAACGCCGTCTCTGCGACGTGGACGTGCTGTCCGTATGGCGTAAAGTGTGCCTGCAAAGGGCCAACGCTTCGTCGCAGCGGTTGGGCCTTCACGAACTCTTCAACGCGGACGGCGTTCGACTTCTACATCGGCACGCTCAGAGGTCAATGGGTGTACGGGTTTCGTGATGCCAAACAGATGAACGATGAACTCCGGACGTTGGCCGATCTGAAGAATCTTCCGAACGCCGAGGACGTGCGAATTCAATCGGTCTTCGTGATTCAGGCCGACAGCCACAAGCTTGAAGCGCAATTGAAACCGCTCGATTCGGATTTCGAGGAGATGCTCAAGTCGGTTAGATCGATCTGCAACGGACCGTGGTTGTACCTAAAGTCCACTGTGCCTTTCTTCTGCGCTAACGGCGAAATCCTGTTGGCGTGGATTGAGCAAACGTGGTTTTCAATGGTTTTTTTTCTGGAATTCAATTTCATCCACGGGCATCTCGAGCGTTTTGTGGAGCAGCAGAATGCGGCGTGGAAGCCGACGTTATTCCTCATAAAAGAGATTGGAAGCGGTGCGATCGTTCTGGAAAAGTGGCTGCGAGAGGGACCAGTGAATTGGGCGAATATTAGAGTTGTAAATTACCGATGCCCTCCTGATGTCCTGAAAGGTTATCTGAAGCGATTCATGGATCACGCTGACGATTTCAAGGAAGTTAAGTTTGAAATTCTAGTTCCCTTTGCGGATGATTTCAAGAAGATGATGCGAGAAGTGAACCGCCGCTACGGGCGGTTCTGTGTGACGAAGTCGGACTGCTTGTACGTCTACGAAATCGAGAATCTATACGTACAAGTTAACAAGTATAAGAAGGAAAACGGCGAATTCTGTCACATTGTGTGCGCGTTTGAATCGAGTTGATCTGATGGTTGTGGATGTTGAGTTATCCCGAATAAATCCATCATTTTATGCTCATTTGACGACGTGGGATAACACGAGAAAAACGTCTTCGAGGAGCAGAGCGTGAGCTCACACATCGTAAGCTCGTCCGCCCTTCCAAATTCCAAGTCACTTGTCTTGGTCAGTCATCCCATGGCGCGTGGCGGTGTTCAGGAGAAACAAAGAGTTTCGTCGTCGTCGCTGCGAAATTCCAAAATCGGAAGAATACGCGCTTGTGCAATTCCCTGCTTTCTTAGTGGTCCTGCGAGGAAGTCGTCGCATCGCTTTTTCTAATTTTTGAATACATAAAAGCGACCGAAAACAACACGCACCGACCAGAAATGGATCGAGTTCCAACTGCCTTCCGAAACGCCGTCTCTGCAACGTGGACCTGCTGTCGGCATGGCGTAAAGTGTTCCTGCGACCAACTCTTCGTAGCAGCGGCTGGGCCTTCACGAACTCCTCAACGCGGACGGCATTCGACTTCTACATCGGCACGCTCAGAGGTCAATGGGTGTACGGGTTTCAAGATTTTCCGAACGGAAACTTTTGGACGTTGGTCGATCTCAAGAATCTTCCGAACGCCGAGCTCGTGCGAATTCAATCGGTCTTTGTGTTTCAGGCCGACAGTCACAAGCTTGAATCGCAATTGAAACCGCTCGATTCGGACTTTGAGGAGATGCTCAAGTGGGTTCGATCGATCTGCAACGGACCGTGGCTACGCGTAGACTCCTCGTTGCCCTTCTTCTGTGCGAAGGGCAAACTGCTGTTGGAATGGATCGAGGAAACGTGGTTTTCCTTAGTTCATATTCCCGAATTCAATTTCACCCACGGGCACCTCGAGCGTTTTATGGAGAAGCAGAATGCGGCCTGGAAGAAGACGCAGCTCTTTGTGGAAGAGATCAAAAGCGGCGCAGTCATTTTGGAAAAGTGGATACGGGACGGACCGATCTACTCGGGAGCTATTAGTGACCCCAACCATCCGTGTCCCCCTGATGTCCTGTACAGCGACTTAGTACATGGTAGTCGTGGTGGCCTCAGAGATAATACAATTAATCTGTAACTTAAGTGGCTCGTGTAACTAACAGTGAAGCCGATGAGTCAGCGACTAACTAAGTAGTTGCACGTCTAATCGACTCATGACCCGACTCACTAGGTTCTTGGATGCAAGGGTCTCTCGGACCCTACTCGAGTCGCTTTTTTGGTGAGTTGTCCAGTGTTTTCTGCTGCTCACGTGCGAGTGGAAAGTTGACTAAAAGTCACTCCTCTGCGGTCCTATCTGTGCTGTCCCCACGCGCTCGCCGAATCTCTATACAACAACGCCATCTAACAGAAACGCCCTGTACTTGAGAAGTTGCCAATTCATTTGAAACGCGCCGCATAAGGTCAGAGGCGGCAACATGCTTTACCCAGTAGCGCTCAACTCCAGCGAATATGTCAGCACAGTGCTTCCCAAAGTTCGTTCATTCACATTCAAGTCCAGGACAATTGACATGCCTGATGAGATGATGGTCTTGAAACGACACCCCTGTACTAAATCAGAAATAGTTTCGAAAGTCGAACTGTGGTCAGTTCGGGATTTATTGTACTATCTCTGTGGTCCCACCACGACTACCCTGTTCTAAATCGCTGTACTAAACTGTTGGACAAATCTGGCAACTCCGCATCGCTTTTCCTAATTTTTTGAATACAGAAAGCGACCGAAATCAACTCAAATCGACCAGAAATGGATCGAGTTCCCGCTGCCTTCCGAAACGCCGTCTCTGCGACGTGGACGTGCTGTCCGTATGGCGTAAAGTGTGTCTGCAAAGGGCCAACGCTTCGTAGCCGCGGTTGGGCCTTCACGAGATCTTCAACGCGGACGGCGTTTGAGTTCCACATCGGCATGCTCAGAGGTCAGTGGGTGTACTGTTTTCGCGATTTTTCGCGGAACGACGACTTCTTGACATTGGCCGATATGAAGAATCTTCCGAACGCAGCTGAAGTAAGAATTCAATTTGTCTCCGTTTTTCAAACCGACAGTTTCAAACCGACGAAACAGAGTTGCTTCCGCTCGATTCGGACTTTGAGGAGATGCTCGAATGGGTCTCTTGGATCTGCAACAGGCCGTGGATGTACTTTTGCGGTCCCACAGTTCCTTTCTTCTGTGCGAAGGGCAAAATCCTGTTGGAGTGGATTGAACGAAAGGTGTTTAGCATAGTTTATTTTGGCGAATTCAATTTCATCCACGGGCATCTCGAGCGTTTTGTGGAGCAGCAGAAGGCCGCGTTGTATCCAACGATGTTTGTTGTAAACAAGATCGTTAGCGGCGCGATCATCCTGGAAAACTGGCTCAAAAAGGGGCCGATCTACACGATGTGCATTAAAGACACAAACCATCCGTGTCCCCCTGATGTCCTGAAAGGTTATCTGAAGCGCTTCATGGAGCACCCGGGCGATTTCAAGGAAGTTAAGTTTGAGATTCTAGTTCCTTTTGCGGGTGATTTCAAGAAGATGATGCGAGAAGTGAAACGCCGCTACGGGCGGTTCTACGTGACGAAGTCGGACGGCGTGTACTACTACCATAACGAGAATCTCCACGTACAAGTTGAGAAGAAGAAGGAAGAAAACGGCGATTCCTGCCACATTGTGTGCTCGTTTGAATCGAGTTGATCTGATGGTTGTCGCTGTGGATGTTGAGTAATCCGGAATAAATCCTCCGTTTTATGTTGGCTTGCCGGCCTGGGAGCAACCACGGAATACGCTTGACTTCCAGGAGCAGATCGTCAGCTCCCACGACTCGCTCGCCCCTCGCAACATTTTGTCGACGACAAGCAGAGTCACGCAATAGCGCGCGGCAGCGTCGACGGCGATTCAACTCGGGGAAACAAAGAGTTTCGTCGTCGTCGCTGCGAATTCCAAAGTCGGACGGCGGCGCGATTATGCAAATGAGTGCCGATCGGTGCGCTTCGAACGCCGCTTCCGTCGAGATGCAAACGCTGATATCACCGTCTGGCGCCAGTTTGATGTCCGGACGCCTCAATCGTCCGCCGCTGAATCACAAATCGCATAATTGTGCCCCAAATTAGGCGACGATCAACGCTTCTGGGCGCCTGCAACCGGAAAGCGTCTTTCCTTTGAAAAAATCGAGCTGATCGAAAAAAGCGTCAATTGAAGCGACTCCGGTCCCCTGCGGAATGTTGCAAGCAAAGTGTGCTTTTCCTCGATGATCCTCCGCGCCTTTGTCTCCGTCGGAAGCGTCGGCGCCGCTCTTCGCAGCTTCGCCGCCGTCTTTTGTCCCGAAACCTGTTCTTCTTTGTTTAATCTGCGAAGATGAATGCGCGATGCCAACACAGCCGGGCAGCTGGCTCGTCCGCAACGACAAAAGTGATTGATCCCGGGCTGTCATTGCCTAAAGAGGCTCCTTCTGGGCCTCTTGATGATGTGCGCACTCATTGCGCATGCATTGTTGGTGTTTGTGGGACGTTTGATGGTCGCATAAAATATTCATTCGATCGATCCGGCCTCTTTTTCGCGCTCGCTGGGTTCGTTGGACCCTGTGCGCGCCCCAAAAGCTCTATTAATAGCGGAGGAGAACATGACCAAGAGCTGCGTCCCCGGAGGCTCTTTGCAGGCGACACACGACGCTCTGCAGCGCCCCAAAAAGGTCCTCAATTGACCCGCGATGATTTACGGCATCCCTGGCACTTGATTACCCAACGACCGGGTCTCCGGAAGCGATTAGCCGCGGAAGGAGAGGTGTCGCTGGCCATATGGTCGTCTCCGTGCCTTCTTCGTCCCTCGCCGGGAGGTAAACAGTCGAGTGCTCGGGATAAACAGATCCGATTACGTCTTCGGCCGATAAACAACGCGGAAAACGACGGCGATTTTCATTATATTGTCTTGTTGTGGCCACCGCGGAGACGATTTCCCCGAGGGTCACCGGCCGGGAGGATTCAATTAACTCGATACCAGCGGCCAGCGACGTTTGCGGTAATGAAATTTGCGGGGAGCGAGCGAGCGGGCAGCAGAATTCCGGATGACCCTGTAATGAATGGGCCGCGGAGGCAGATGTTTGCGAGTGATTAGCCGCGCGCACGCACGCAATCTGCCCTCGAGAAGCCGCGTTTCGGCCGAAGACGCATCGGGAATGTAAAAAATGATGTTTTAATAGCGGACAGTTGTCGGAGGAGGGCGAAACGATCAATCTGACGCTGCAGAAGGTCGTCGCGAGCGTTTCCTGCTCCGCAAGTGATCTATTTGCTTTATTTTGATTCAAAAAGCGGATTGCGATGTAGGCGAATGAGTTACTGCGGCGATGAAGTGGCGAGCGAGTGGCGGAAGATGGCGATCTGCGCCTGGAAGTCAGTCACTCACACAAGAGACGCGTCTTTAGCACATGCCCGGCTGTCAAATTAGCATAAAATGGAGGATTTATTCCGGATTACTCAACATCCACAGCGACGACCATCAGATCAACTCGAATCGCGGAAGCTATTCAAACGCGCACAAAATGTGGCAGGAATCGCCGTTTTCCTCCTTAGTCTTCTGAATTTCTACGAAGAGATTCTTGTTATGGTAGTAGTACACGCCGTTCGCGTTCCCAATGTAGAACCGCTCGTAGTGGCGCTTCAGTTCTCGCATCATCTTCTTGAAATCACCCGCAAAAGGAACTAGAATCTCAAACTTAACTTTCTTGAAATCGCCCGGGTGCTCCATGAAGCGCTTCAGCTAACCTTTCAGGACATCAGGGGGACACGGGTGGTTGGGGTCACTAATAGCTCCCGAGTAGACCGGTCCGTCCCGTATCCACTTTTCCAAAATGACTGCGCCGCTTTTGATCTCTTCCACAAAAACCCGCGTCTGCTTCCAGGCCGCACTCTGCTTCACCATAAAACGCTCGAGGTGTCCGTGGGTGAAATTGAATTCCCGAACACCAACAAAGGGAAACCACAT
This sequence comes from Steinernema feltiae, assembly GCA_007213375.1. Classification (NCBI taxonomy): domain Eukaryota; kingdom Metazoa; phylum Nematoda; class Chromadorea; order Rhabditida; family Steinernematidae; genus Steinernema; species Steinernema feltiae. Next base: position 54,416 of record MQUG01003368.1, read on the forward strand.
CTGCTCAATCCACTCGAACAGCATTTTGCCCTTCGCACAGAAGAAGGGCAACGAGGAGTCTAGGATCAGACACGTACCGTTGCAGATCGATCGAACCCACTTGAGCATCTCGGCGTTCGGAAGATTCTTCATATCGGCCAACGTCCAAAAGTCTCCGTTCTGCGAAAAATCACGAAACCCGTACACCCATTGACCTCCGAGCGTGCCGATGTAGAAGTCGAATGCTGTGCGCGTTGAAGAGTTCGTGAAGGCCCAACCGCCGGTAAGAAGAGTTGGCCCTTTGCAGGCACACTTTACGCCATACAGACAGCACATCCACGTCGCGGAGACGGCGTTTCGGAAAGCAACGGGAACTCGATCCATTTCTGGTCGATTTGAGTTGATTTCGGTCGCTGTTATGTATTCAAAAAATTAGCAAAAGCGATGCGACGATTTCCTCGCAGGAGCACTTGGAAAGCGCGAAAACGCGGGATTCATGCGGATGATTTCTGTATTGCTGCCGACTGCCGCACTCGCCGCCTCCAAACGCTCTTTGTGGGTTTTGAGAACATCGGGAAACGCTGTTGTGTGATTGATTTGCGTTAAAAGTCCCCAATCGGAGGGTATTACATTATGGACAGATTTGTGTACTAACAGCCGGTGTGTAATTACTCGCAACGCTGTTTGCACAGTGGCCGCCGCTCTTCTCCGGCGGCGGCGTTTCTGCGGCCGCAACGCGCGAGCGGAAATATTTGCATATTCGAAATTGCAATTCGTCTTCCCCGGCGGCGGCCCCTCGTCGCCGGATCGGTCGCAGCGATCTTTGCACTCGCCCCCGGGGAATGCGGAGAAGTGAAAGTGTTTGTGATCGATCCGCCGCCGCCGCCGTCGGATTAGAAGTCGTTTGACGGCGTTTTTCAAAGTTTTAATTAAACGAACGGGTGCGTGACAACGTCAATCTGCCGCCAGAAACAACGAAAAACGCCCCAAATGTCGCCCTCGTCTTCTCCGGAGCGCCTCTGGGAGCGCAGTGTGCACTGCTTTAGGCGCTGCACGGTGGCAGATGGTCAACTTAGTCATCTGTCGAGTGTAATCGATCGCCGCAAGCTTGCGCGAGCGGATGTCAATCAAATCAATGGCTTCTCAAGGCAAAAAACCAAATCGAACACATTTCAATCCGCACATAAATACAATTTCAGCTGCACCGCCATACATGACTCCGTGGCGCAACGGTAGCGCGTCTGACTCCAGATCAGAAGGTTGCGTGTTCAAATCACGTCGGGGTCAGCGAATTTTTATTTCACGCAAAAAGCAACTTTTTGTTCTCTCCGCTCGTCCATAATCACCCATTTAGCGGCTTCCCGGCGACCTTTCCGCCTATTTGCAACTTTTCCCTCCAATTATCCTCCTCCGCCGCAATATTTTTGTTCCGATGCTCTAGTGAACCCGCGAGTAATTACCCTCCAATTTTCGGAATCCTTTTCGCTCGTTCGTCCGTGCATAAACCCTCTCGCGCGCGCGGCCGTCAACTAATTACTGTCGTCGAGTGAACGAGGAGCGAACAAGTGAGAAGTCGAGCACGCGTCGACGCAAAAAACGCCTTTTGTGGACCGCGAACTTCTGATCTCAAGTCACTCCGATCGATCCACACGACAGCAGGCGACCGCATCCGGGCAGAAGGAGGCAATTTTCAAAATGCGCCGTTGTTTACGGCTTTGCAAGAGCGCGGCTGAGCCCATAATCACAACAAACAGCGGCGCACCTCTCCGCCATTCGGTAATTAAGGCTGCACGTCCGGTTTCCGGTGGGTGCAGCCTCATTAAGCCGTAATTAAGAGTGCGCGAGGTCACCGGCGGCGCCGTGCCACTGTCAGGTAGACACATGTCCTCCTGCTGCTGCGTTGCTGCCACGCGCGTAAACAATCCATTTCTAATGAACGTGTGAAGTGGCGGCGTCCTCGCTCGCCTGATTCGGATTGTTTCGAAACAACAATCGATCCGCCGCCGCTCTGAAGGGCAAACGACTCCGGAAGACGCGCGTTTCCGGCACGAATTGGACGACTCGGAAAATGTTGCAATTGCGCAGAGCGGCGGCGACGAATAACCGAATTAGGATTGATTGTCGTGTCCTCTGAAGACGAGAAGCTGTCGCGCAACCACTTGGACTCGTCGACGATGCGCCTGTGGGGAATTTTCTCCCCCAAAGAGGCAATTTCCATGCAGAAAGGCAACATCGTAATTAAAGTGGCACCGGAGGAGCGAATAATCGAAGTGATCGTTGCGGCCGCGCTGTTTCTGCACGTAATGCAGCAAAAAAGCGTCGTTCACACTTGCAGAACGCAGTTGCGTCCTCGTTTTTGCGTTCAATTCAATTAAAAAGCAATGCGAGAGGGTTGATGGTTCTGT